>NDGN011490235.1:0-29127 GCA_002564285.1 Tympanoctomys barrerae | reverse complement strand
TTTTTTTTTTTTTCTTCTAACTCTATGGTAGAAAAAAACGTATGATGGTATGTTATACAACTGCAGGTAGAGCTTAGTGGTAGTGTACACACATCACGCATAAGAAGTCCTGGGTTCAACCTACAGCACCAATAAAAGTTTATAATACAAAGACAAAATGTATGAAACCACTGTACAAGAATCACTTATTACTATCTTTCCAAATCAGTAAGCACTACCTAAAAATCCTGGACTTCAATATGCTCATCTTTAGTTTGGTCTTTGAGATGAGGAAAGAGAGGCCATAATATAAAAAAAAGAAAAAAAAAAAAAAATGTTAGAAATCAAGGATAAAGTCAACTGAGACAAAAAAGGGGAAAAAAGGGTTTCCAGCCCACTATTTTCCAACTAGCCCTGCTGAATTAATTTTAACATACATGACAAAAACCTACTGAGGCAAGACAACTCAGGAGATAAACTGGCAGCACTGTACTCATAAGAAAACCTTACCTATGAAATATTTGTTTACGAAAACAGGATTGATTCTAAAACGGCACAGATAGGCAAGTGCAGTGTCAGACTTCAAAGAAAAATGAAATCTACACTTCTGACTAAAGGGCAGAAAAAAACCTGTTTAAGGTCCATCTCCAACTCTCAACAGTGTACAACTCTTGATTCCTAAAGTACTGTTTACCAAATATGATAGAACCTCAAATGCAACGCCAGGCAGTACAAACTTACGGAAATTTCTATATACGTGTATTCCTCTTGGAAGAAAAAGCCTATGACTTTCTTCAAATACTCAGAGATACTTGGGTCCCTCAATATTTACAAACTTTTACAGTTTTACAGTGACTTCACAATATGATAAAAAAAAAAACGCTAAGAATTTCAAACACTTCTCACCCTCTGTTCTAATCAAGATGTAAAATTAAGTCAAGAAAGTAATGAGATTGACTATTAGTAACAAAAAACAAAATGAAATAAAATCCCACCTTAAAAGTTTACTCATTTGATTTTTATGAAAATAAAAAAGTTTGTCACATTCCACTAAGTGTTTAAAAATGATGAAATAATGAACATCTCACAACAAAATTCTGGAGGAAAAAAGCTAATTCAGAATATCAATTTCATTCTTATAACAAACTTTTTAGTATTAATCTATCACTATTAAACAAGGAAAAAAATAGTACCTTAACCTAAATGTATCCGATGCTAAGAAAAACCTGCAATATGAAAAAGAAACATAGTGGTGGCACATACTGGGGAGCTGAAAACAGGAGGATCACTATGAGTTCAAGCTGCATAGTGAGACGCTGCACGACAAAAAAAAAAAAAAGAAAAGAAAAGAAATGTTTATTTCACCACAAATAAATCTAGTTATAAAAAATTTAAGAAGAACTATTAAAAGTGGGAAAGGAGGTTTGCTACCTTATTTGTTATTTTCAGTTGCAATGTGCCACAACAAAAATCAGTAATACAGATATATAGTAAGAAATGGCAAGTTTTTAAAAAATGGAGAAAAGAACACTTTTTTTTTTTTTTTGGTGGAACCGGGGATTGAACTCAGGCCCTTGTGCTTTCCAGGGAAGTGCTTATTCTACTGAGCCATATCCCCCGCCCCCACATTTAATTTCTTAATAACCTACAAATCCATTTAGTTCCAACCCCATGTCACCTATTTTTATGATTTTTTTAATTGTACATAGCTTTATTTCATTTATTTTTCCCCCCATAATGTTCCTTTTTGTACAGTAGATGCTGCTGTGGATATTCTGGTATAGTTTTCTTTTTTCTTTTTTTTTTTTTTTCATTTATGATCTTCTTGGCTGCTTTACCTTTTCTATTTCCAAAGCCCTATCCTTCTATTCATGAAAATTTCTTATAAGAAAAGCTAGTATCTGTCATCTTATAAAACTATTTAACAACGTTCAGAGAAAAAAACGTCAATAAGAACATCAAAAAAAAATTGATGTGTTCAAAGACCAATTCCTAGCTCCGAGAAAACACCCTTCCCAATGCAGGTATTTCAGCCAGGGTGATAGCTCAGTGGCATAAACACCTGCCTAGCAAGCACAACGTCCTGAGTTCAATCCCCAGTGCAGCAAAAAAAAAAAAAAAAGTAGATATTTATTAAAGGCCAATCTCCAAAATCAAAACAATATTGAAGGGGAAGCCCATGCAAGAATATAAGCAGTCCAACGTTGCTCACACTACAGTTCCCTTTTGTTTTATACTGCTGAATAATAGGTTAGAGACAGGAAATCTTCTTCCCTTAAAACTCTCCTAGGTACCCTGATAAAATGAAATTTATAATGTGTATTATACAAGCAAATCTATTATTCTGTTGGTGAAAATTTTTCTAAATACTCCACCATAAATCCTAAGATCTTACTATACTAATTTCTCCTTAAAGTTCAGATCCAAAAGTTATCATTGAAACTATGGTAAAACATATAATTTTAATGTACAAACGGCTTAAAGTAAATATACTGTCTAACCTAAGTATCTTCTATTTCTGTAGTACAGATTTCTATTACTGGAAATCCAAAAGGAATAAGCTAGTACTGAAAGCCTGCTAGTATTGTAAACCTAATAAATATGAAATAAATGTTCTTCCTAAATTAGAAACACAAGACATGGCTGATTTGGCATTAAATCATAATATGTGTGTTCCGCAAGTAACCAGACCAGAGAAGACTTCCACAACAGGAAAAAGAAATCAGCTGAAGTGAATATCCCAAGTTTTACATCCTCCAGAGAGCTGGGTGTGGCATCACAAGGGCACAAAGCCTACAAACATTTCTATATTATATCAACAAAGCAGCAAAACATCTAACCAGGATAAACTGCCTAACCTTAGGCCCTGTGCAAAATATAAAGCAGCATCCTCTGGTTCAAAAATTGTTAAGAATTGCACTGGTGGGGGTGAGGGATGCAACTGCAGAGCTTCCAAGCCTATAAGGCAGCCCTGCCTTTAACCAAGTATTCAAAAATTTAAAAAAAAAAAAAAAAAAAAAATCACCAAATAGCTCAGGGGATTAAAGCACCTACAAGAAGGCACAGGGCAACTGAGACTGGGCATGGTGGCATGCACCTGTGATCCCAGCTCTTGGGAGGTTGTAAACATGAGGATCACTATGGGTCGGATCTAGTAGCAAGACCCTGAACACCCTGTGGACCCTTCCCCAAAATACAAAAATAAAATAATTTTTTTTCAAAATAAGTACTGACCAGGGAGACCGCTCAATGGAATAAGTGCCTGCCTGGCAAGCACAAGTCCTGAGTTCAATCCCTGGTACCATAAAAAAATAAAAAATAAAAAAGTACTCATACTAAAATTACTTTTAGAAAAGAAAAAAAAAAAAAAAAAAGGACTAAAACGTGATAGCTTACTATGATATTTCGCCTGCCCAGCTGAATAGTGAAGGAAAACGAAAGACTTGGGGTGAATTGCTATGGACAGGTTTCCTACAAAGTGGCACACCACCCAGACCCAGCTACAACCCCACACAAAGCTGCCAAACAACCCGACCAGGTCAAGTAACAAACCTGTTTAGACTCTCTTAAGTCCAAACATGGTGGATGACAAAGGTAGCAGTACAATAATGTAGATTTACTAAGACCTCAAAATGAGAGCAAAAAATTGTTTACCTACTCATGTAAACAAGAGAGCAAAAAAACAAACTGAGCATTTTGGAATATCTAGTTATACAGGGAAAAAAAAAATTAAGAATAGTTTACCACTGTGGTATGGTGTCATACTAATACCTGAAAGGCATTTCAGATCTTTTTTAAAAATGTTTTTTAATAAAAAGAAAACTGATTCTAGTTTAGAAGTTACTGTTCTTGATCACCCTGTCCTATCCTTAGTGAGCTGGGAATCAGTTCTAGAAAACAAAATTTTTTAAATTTTAATTTTTTACATTAAAACATAAGACAAAAAAATTACATTCATGGTAATAAGAAAATCTCGAAAGCCTGGAATAGCTGCAGGTAGGTGTTTACAAAGATTCATCTAAGAGCAGGTGTCTGTGTACAAAGAACCAAGTTCTTCGCGGTTCAAAGAGGTGGACAGCAGAAAGACCACTTAGGGCCCAGTTCTTCCCTCACCTTTTAGGGAGGTGATTCTCAACTAAAACCGCAGAAACTTGTCCAAGATCTTATTATTCTTCTGCTGAAGCAGCATTAACTAGAACACCCCAAACCAAAAAGGAGCTCGAAGTAACCAACGAATCTCAGGTCTAGAAAACAAAACACCGTGATAAATTAAGAGGTGGGCTGACACTGACCAGGCCTGGGTGCCTGCTCCACACCAGGACGCAACTCCGAAGCCACCCACCCACCTCACCCGAGGGCCGCGCTGCAGGCTGAAGAAGCCCACTCGACTTCCCGACACCACAGGTTATGAGGTGGCCGAAGCGGCCAGAGACAGGGCGGACACGGACTCCGGGGCTAACTCAGTCTCTGAAGGGCAAAAACCTTACTCCCCAAAAAGTGGCAGCACAAAGTTGCCCTAACAGGCACCTCGGGCTTGTCCAATCCTACACTTTTCTCGGATGTGCTGTATGTCCTCCTCGCAACCCGACTTCTCTACCGCTCTTCAGCGTCATCCTCCAGACGCTTCATCCTCGCCTCACTTCGCCCCATTTCCAGGAGGGCTCCGCGCTGAAGCGTGCCCTCCACCGGGCCTGAGTGGTGTTAAATCAACACTCCCACGCTCCTCCTAGGAAGAACAGCCAGCAACAGAGGCGGCACACTTCCGGTCGGGCCGGGCCGGGCACCATTTTCCACGCCCAGAGGCCCAGGGAGGCGCCGGGGTCCAGCAGGCCGGGTGGGGCTCGGCGTCCCAAGATGGAGACTCCAAGGCAGCTTCCGCCACGGGGCACAGACGCAACTCGCAGCTGGAACCGTCTAGAAAACTGGCTCAAGGGCACCTGGACAGCGTCTCAGTGTTACTCAAGAAGGGGAATGCTCCCCTCCGGGTCTGTGTGAGGGATTTTACCCGGACTGTTTGCTCTCAGGTCTGAGGCGGAGCTGCATGTTTATCAGGGCAGAGTGATTTGAGGAGGATCATGAGAACAAGAAGTTTCACGAAGCTGTTTTGTCCTTGCCGAGGTACAAAATCACATCTTGGCATTTAGAAGCACCATTCTCGGGGCGAAGGAATAAAGAGCTGTAAATCACGGGTAGCAGGTCCTTCTCCCACGTTCTCAGAAAATGTAGGGGCAAGACAGAAGATGGGATCAGCATAAAGATGGTCTTTGAACACCTAATTTTGAACGGCCACCTGGATAGTGACAACTTGGGCTGGTGCGGGGCTCACACCCGAAGCCAGGTGTCGCGCTGCAGCCCTCCAGGCGATGGAGCAGGCTTTTCCCACACTGAGGAGGGGCGCCCGCCGCCCTGTGGGTGGCTGGTCCGGAGCCGAGGACCTGCAAGCGGCCGCTCGGGCGCGGGTCGGCGGGCGGAGACCTCGGTCCCCGGGCGGCGGGCGGGCTTCCTCCCCTGGCGCACGCTCGCGCCCTGCCCGCCAGCCCGCGGCCTCGCGCCTCCTCCGCACCGCGCGGGTCTCCAGACGCCCCCGGAGCAAGCGCCACGCAGCGCGGGCGGCGCACACGGAACCGGCGCGCAGCGTCTGGCGGGAGCGCGGGGACGCCCCCCGCGGAGCTCGCCCTCTCGCCAGCGGCCCCTCCCGCCGCCCCGCCGAGGCACTCACCTGCGTCCCCGCGCAGCCTCCCGCTCCGCTCGCGCGGCCGCACGGGTGCGTCCACACCCCGCACGCTGCCTGGAGCCTCCGGCCCGCTCGGCTCCCGCCACCCCCACTGCCGGGGCCCTCGGGCAGGCGGGCAGGGAAGGGGCGGTGCCTCCGCCCCAGCACCCAATTCCCTCCTCTCCCGCCCAAGAGGCCGCGCTCAAGGAACTTCACCGGCGCAGCCTCCGCCGCCCCCGCCAGCGCGACCGCTGTTCTGGCCTCGGCCGTGCCCTGCCAGGCTAGCGGCAGTGTGCACAGCGCCCAACCTCGGCGCCCGCCCAGGAGACCCGGGCAGTTGAGGCCCGTCCCGCCCACGCCCCACGCCCCCCGCACTTGCCTGCGACGACTCGGAGCTGCAGCTACTACGGCTCTGCCGCGGAGGCGTCGGAGTCGCTGCCGGCGGGCGAGCAAGAGGGCGGCGGAGTGGGCTGCCGGAGAGTGGTGGCGGGAAGGCGCCCTGGAACCTGGCGGAACCCGGCCCCGCCCGCGCCGCGCCTCAGACCTTGCGCCCGCTCCTCAGTGACGCCCAGCGCCGCGGGCCGCAGTTTGTAGCCGGCCAGGAGGAGGGGCTGCCTGGACCAGCGCCAGGAGGCGGGGCCGGGACGAGTTTCCTGTGCTGGGGCGGCCGCGGCGCGTGCCCTCCCCGGCCACCCAGCGGGCCGTCGCCAGTCGGTCCTTGACCTACGGGGAGCACCGGCTGCCGACGTGGGCTCTGTCCCTCGGACTCCCGATTCCCACCAGACTCCTCCACGAGGTTTCCCAGGAACGTAGTGGGAGAGTTAAGGCGCCCTGAGGCGGCGGCTTCCAGGTGCAAGTTTGCAAACCCCGAGCCTTCAAGCGCTCGCCGGGAGTCAGCAGCTTGCTCGGCGCAGGGGTTATTTTGACATACATGTGTGTATCATCAGAATGTGAATACATCTATGGCTAGCAGACGTGAAAAGCTCTTTTCTCCCTGCTTTACAACCAAAACAACTCCTGTCCCCAGATGTAAAGCTAAAGGCTTAGTCTCCATCTGCCCTTCCGCCTGTCTAGATAGACTCTAATGCTTAAATAAGCCCGAAGTACCTGTGCCGGGTGCTACACTCTGCTCCAAACGCAAAGTAGTAAGTCTTGCGCTCCACTGTGCAAGCGCCTGCCGCTAGCCTCATCCTTTCTTCCAGTGCTCCGCGCAAGCCCCGAAAAGGCCAACTCTTCACCGAAGGGACGTCCCGCGGCTGCCCAGCCTCGGCCCGCCCCCTTGCCCAGCTCCGGATATAATCAGATTTTCTTTAGAAAAACCTGTACCCTGTCCTCGACCCAGACCCATAACTGAGAGTCAAAAACGAACCCTGAGCCACGCGGAGAGAGCACGTTTTTACACCTGTTTAGCCACTTAATTGCGAGAGCACCTGTCGTTTCTTTTTTTTATTGCAAAGGCTTCCGTTTTAACCTTCCCCCCTAAAAAACATTTAAAATATCACCTGTCATACCTACCTGAAATTGCAGGAGGTAAGAGAAAGGAACTGAGCAGTGGGCGACTGAGTCGCCGCAAGAACGTGACCGAGGTTACAGCTTCAAGGGCATGCTGCGGGTTTGATGCAGCAAGGTCTGCTAAGGGCGCCCAGCGCTCCCCGCCCCCATGCGACGGGCGGGGCGTGGGGGGAGGGAGAAGGGAGGAGGACTCCTCTAACCTAAGGCGGAAGTGGGGGAGGCGAATTTACCCTCTTGAGCGAAGTCACGGGCATTATAAAGTAGAGGACTCAACCTTAGGCGAAATGAAGACGGGCCATCCCTCAATTTGGGGGACCCACACTGTGGACACCAGTAACTTAACTGGTTCTATATCAGCATTTCCATGCCATTCAAAATCAGATTTACAATTAAATGACCTTAATTGACATTGTACGGGTTCCTGAGAAAACCACTCAAAGAGCCTGCGCCTTTTTGACCTCCCTCTAAAGAGTTAATTATAATATTCCTACCCCAGGCAGGTGAGACTGCAAGGAACATCAGTTTCCAAATGTTAGGCGAAAATAGGCCTACCTAATTTGCCACTCCAAACCTCAAACTCTTAAAATGCCCTACACCCCACTTCCTGAAGCTGTCTTCCTTGAAGTTAGGGGAGGGAGAGTTCCCCAGGTCAACTAAATCACTTCTGTCTAAGGTCTTGCATTTCGTGAAGAACTCAGAAATGGTCAGCTTTATAAATCCAGGTGTCTGTGCAGTGGTTTAAAAAGGGAAAGGGAAAGCCATAAAGACCTGCAGGAATAAGTAAGGACAGTAGGATTGTTTTGTTTTTTTCATTTAATCTCCTAAAAGGTGAATTTGAAACAAAAAAAAAAAAATTGAGGACTTGCTCAAATTCTGATAAACCTCTTCAGTGTCCCATTTAATTTACGTAGCCATTTTACAAGGAAGACTTATAGGCCCAAATGGATTTCCTATCCGTCTGTTACCCAAAACACAAACACCCTTTTCCTGACCTTTCAAAACTGGCTTTCAATTAGGTAAATAATTTCTTCCAATTACTATTGTGTTTTATACTTCCTTAAATCCATTTGAAGCCTACTTCCTATAGGTTGCAGTTAGAAGTATAGGCCTATGAAATAAAATACATTCGTCTCCCATCCACACCACCCTGAGGACAGGGGTGTAGAGAAGGACCGAGGGTTTAGAATCTTAACCAACGGCAATGTTCGGACATGCGTGGGGGAGGGGCTAGAATCTGTGCTTTTCGGGGCCAAAGTACTACAGAGACATCCACCCCGTCCAGCAATGTTACAAGAAATACTAAATGGTTGGCTATGTCCTCTCACCCTCACTACAATGCAACCAGACCTGCAGATGATAATTACAAGAGAAAACACCTAATCTCCACATCAGTTTTGATAAACCATACTTGAAAATGGAAAATAGGAAACGTACCCTCCAATCCCAATTTACCACAGTTGTATTGCTCTCCGATTAATTCTTTACAGACGTGAAATAGGTGGGTACCTAGCAACGTGCTGGGCATAAATTAAGCAACAATGGCCACGCGAGGTCCTGTCGGCCGCTGAGAGCCCATGGTGGGCACTGCCACCTTGCATCCCTGGCTCCCGTCGCCCTTGACAGAGTCGCGGCAGGCTGGCAGTGCGCTGGGCTTTCGAACCCATAGGATGGGTGGGGTGGCGAGCTGCAAGGAATCCACCACCGCAGCAGGCTTTGTAGCGTCTCGCCATCTCCTGCCTCTCAAGCAGCGCACGGCGCTCTCACACATACACTCACCCACACCCCTCCGTGCCAATAACTGAAACTTCTCTTAGGCAAAGCCAACACCTCGTTCCACCATCACCACTCCCGCCCTCCCGTGCCGCGCACACCCGGCCCCTTTCTCAAGTCTACCCTGGATTCGCTTTTCTGCGGTAGAAAGCCCGCTGGCGTCTCCTACACCCTGAGAGATCACAAAAGTTAAAATGAAGCGTGTGCCTGTCTGCCCAGCTTCTCGTCCCCAACCATCTTGCTCCCAGCGTCGGTTTAACAATAGCTCTTCGAGGAAGGGGAGCGGTAAGGGGGCGGGCGACGGCGGCGTGGCCGGCCGGCTCCCGGGGTGGCGGAGCAGCCCCGCAGCTGCGAAGGGGTTCCCCTCTTCCTAAAGGCGAACTCAGCCGCGTAGGACCAAGGACAGGGCTCAGAGTCCACGTCCCAGCGTCCAGCACGGCGTGGCTCACAGGCAGCCGCCACTTCACAGACACAGCTCCAACGAGCTTATTTACGCTTTCTGAACAAAGGGAATCTCATATCCGGTACGGGCTTAAGGATTCGGCCCCAAATTGGCTATCTTCTTTTAAATCTGAATTACGGTCACTGGCGCCCGTGAATTAGAGCCTGCATACCAAGCAATGATGAGTTTTGACAGCTTCTAACCACCCCAGCCCCAGCCCTCAGGCGGCTTGTACTTTTTTCAGTCAACTACAACTCGCTGCCTGGTGCAGCATCTAAATTCCATCTGGCAATCCCATCTCCCCAGCACATGCTATCTGGTTAATGCAATTAAGCCAGGGTGTTTTGCTGGTCTAATCTGCAAGTCCAGGCTTCTGATTCCCCTTAATGATACTAAACCCTCTCCAGTCCTCCGGTTCCTTTGCGAAAGTAGAGGCATGCATCTCCCAACACCCAAGTTAGCCCCTCTCTTCCCACGAAATGAACTTCCAACCTCGATCCCGCAGCTCACTCAACATCTAGTCTCCCATTGTATCCCTGCTTTACCCTGGCCACATTCACCACTTAAGTTTCTACCCTTGATATTTTCGAATATTCAGTACGTTAAGCATGCATCCACTGTCTTTTAGTCTAGCTCTCTAGAATTAAAAAAAAGAAAGAAAGAAAGAAAGAAAAACAGAGCAGTAGGTTTGAAATGAGGCAAACATGTGCAATTAACTTCATATTCTGTATTCTGCTCACTTACAGGTTTTCTGGGTTTGCCAGCACATCGCTGCAACTAATGATTAAAGAAACCAAACCGAAACTTACCTTTCTCCCTTAAGGTTTTTTTGTGTATGTGTGTTTTTAAAGTAACGGTGCAGTTCTCCCAATAAGGATGAGCAAGAAGCTGCTGGATAGTTCTCTTAAGACAGCACGAAACCTAAACTGTGCTCGGCTTAAAAGAAGCAAATAAAAAGAAATGCTTTCGACCCCAATGTCCAACGCTAAAAGAAATGGCGAAAAAAAATTATGAAAGGGGAGGGAAAACTTAAAAAAAGAGAGTTTAAAAAGACGGAGAGACTACCCTCCTATTGCCGTTCAACTAAACAAAAAGGGGCAAGAAAAACAAACCAAGGAACAAAGAAAGAGACGAAAGAACGTTTTTTCAAAAAGACGACGTCTTTCTCCTTGTTGCTTTTTAGTAGGTCGCTACAGGAGTAAGCTGCTGCATCTCTAAGTGAGAACAGAAATAGGGGGGGAGGACGTCTTGAAAGGGAGGTGGACTGGACCACAGATTTATAGCACCGTATCACCAACCCCTTCTCTGCCTCCGCACTGCCGTGTGTGCAGCTGCTCTGCCAGGCTCCTATCCCGGCCAGCACGCGCGGAAGTATACGCCGAGTCGTGCCACAACGTAACTTGCTCATTGCTCCAGGTTGCTGATTGGTTTAGAGGTTTCTATTGCGGCCGCCCAGGCCAGAGTGCATGAAACGATTGGCTAGGAGCTTGTGTCACTCTCGCGAGCTCAATGGAGTCCCTTTTCAAGGTAAGTTGTGCGGGGAGGTACACACTTAACACTGGCGGCGAAGGGAAATGCAAGAAGCAAAAAGAGATGGGGAGAGAGCAACGTGGGAGGGTTGGAACTGTACTATCAGAGTTTGCGATATGGCACGATCTCCTAGCCTCTCAAATCTTTTTACTTCCGAAAGATTCATTTTCATTGTCATCACTGCTGCTGCTTTGGCATATTTCTTTATAACATTAAACTCTGTCTGGTATGTATAAATCACTGAGAGCTCCTCTCTTTGATCTGAGTGAAAAGGGTGAATGTACATCCATGACTTGCCCGCATGCCTTTTTTGAGTTATGTTCCAGTAGTTTGTATTAGATATTAGGCAATTGTTTGTTTTAAAATGTGTGTCGCAGATCTCGTTTTTGCTTTTTTATTTTTGTTTTTGTTTTTTATTGAACTGCATTTTAAAGAATGAAGTCAGAAATGCTTTCAAATACAGCTGCACGGCTTAAGTTAGCTTTCACTTCATGTCAGAATAGAAAAGGATAGGGGAAACATCCTGTCTGGAAAAATAGGGCTTAAGTAGAGAGCTAAGGTCCTTCCCTTAGAAGTGTGTGGCGATGACTCTCCAAAAAAGAGTAACTATATAAATTTAGAACGAGCCACTCGCATTTGCTGGAAGTACAGATCTTGGACCACACATGTATTGCTGACAGTAAAGTTAGTTAAGCCTTTACCAGGGCTTTTTCTTAGAATATAAAAAGTTTAACTAAAAGACCAAGTCCTGTCACTGTTTGTGCTTTATAGATTAAGATACTTAAATACAACTCTATAGTTTATTAACATTCAAGAGGCTGCCATATTGTTTGGTTCATATTTATTTCTTCCTCTAAATGAAAGTGAGGTCCTTGGAATTTTCTTGATGTATAAGTAAAAACAGTATTCACTTGATATATGTCCTTTTCCAGCCAGAATTTCTTTTTCCCGTCTTGAAAGGTGGTGCCCAACTTCCTAGACAGTAGTTAACATTTCTTACAGTGTAATATGTCTTCTCTGAAGACACATGCTTTTCTAAAGAAAAAAAATCCTTGTTTGTATATTACTAGTCACTGCCTTTCAGAGTGTTTGAAAGAAAAGGCTCAGGTAAGCAGTAAACATTGCAGGAAGGTGGAGGTGTTTTGGACAAGGAAAGGAAAAAGATGGTTCAAAAGTAAAATGAGTTGGAAGTAAAAAGTAAAGTTAATCATTTCCTTCACTGTGTCCTTGAGTGTTGATTCTTGAATAATGACAAGAGCAGAAAACCTGTTTACCTCTCTTATCGCCTGTATAACAATGTCTAAGTTCTATTGCTTTGCATGACAATAACTAAGGGTTAGGAAAGAAGGCCTTATACATTATCTTATAATTAGCATTTACAAATATCATTGCTTAAGTGCCAGTCTGACTTTTTATATAACAACAGCCCCTAAGGTCTCAATTTCATCTTAAATCTATTCTCGAGTCTTAGGTGAAATTCAGGGCGAAAAGAAAAAAAAAAGAAGAGGAAGAAATGGGTTCAGGCATTGGAAAAAAAAAAAAAAAGACTGCATTCTGTATAGAAAAGATGTATGAATAACAAAAGATTGGGTTTGTCGTCATCCTCCTTCAAACCTATGCTCAACCCTCAGCTCAGTTAAAAAAAAAAAGACTCTTAAATACAACTTGGATTAAAGTACAATAATTTGTGGGTTAATCAGGCTGATCTATAATGTGAATTATCTTTTTTCCTAATCTATAAAGTTAAAACTTCATTAGTTGCATGTGTGTTTGTGTAATTTTCTCACCACTTTGAAGAAAATGTTTAGTATTATGTAAATGCCTCCTAACTGGATGGAAATCTTTTGTTTTACTTTCTGATGCATATACAATATATCCAAAATAAAGATGCAGATTACAATGCTATATTTTCCAAAAGAATAAGATTGTAGAAAGCTGAGGTTGTTATGAAGTAATGAAAATCTTAATATGTTTGCTATATAAGATATTACATAGAAAATAATAAACTTATTCATTCAAATAAAATAATATATTCTATACATTTCATATATATCTCCTTCAGTTTGGGAAGAGCCACAAATATTTTTTCAAAGTATTGTCATTTTTGATACTGTCTTTCCTTTATAGGTAAAAAGGATTTGTATTCTTTAAGAAATTAAAAATATCCTAGAATATTAGTTTACTTCCTAAATGAAACATATGTTTTTAAAATTTAAAACTTTGAAGTGATTTGGTATACTAGAAGCAGCATGTACTTTTTTAACTTTTAAAAATAAAAGCTGGCCAACATTACTTACATTGAAGTTCACATGTCACAGTCAATACTTCTTGCAAATAATGAAAGCGGTGTGCAAGGATTTCACTCAATATAAAACAAAACTGTTATCACCCTTCTTGTATTCATAGCTAGGTAAAAGAAGCACAGTACCTGACCTTGCATTAGGGAAGCATGTAAAAGATTTTTGAGTACTGATTAACTCATTTAGCTCTGATGCATTCTCAAAGTCTTCAACATTATTTTCAGTTGCATCAGAAAGGAAAGTGATTGGGAGAGCTGCAGAAAGCTTGGAGAAAAAGTTTGGTGACCTGATGTGAATAAAGCTGCAAAAAGAATGATTCTCAATGTTGAAAACATAATGAATTTAGTTTATTATATTAAGGAAGTTTCTTTATTCAAAAAAAAAAACCATCACTCACTGGAATACTTAAAATTATTGTGGACAATGTTGTTTAGGATAAATAACCCTTCCTTACACCAGCCATTCCTAGGGTGGGAGGGGAGAGTGCTTTTAGTATTTTATAAAGGAGCTCTATAAACTACTCTAACTTTTTAAAATGTAAACAAACAGTTAAGCAAATGCATTTTACAATGTAAATTAGTTTACAATGTTTGGTTCGAGTGAAAATCCCAAGCAGTACACTTTCTCAGATTAATTAAAATATTATTCTGTTCTAATAGGGCTGATAATGTTGGAAATATAATGTCTGTATAAGAAATGTAGATATTCTATAACCTGATGGTTACCCTTTTGTTTATTCTTCAAAAAGTAGTATCAAGTTTACTTCCATAGTTTAACAAAATAAAAATTCTGAGAGATTGGACATCGATGTATGTTTAGACCTTAGCAACAGGGCACGAGAATGAGGCAGTATTTAGCACCATGGACAGAGACTAACAGACTCAGTATAAAAGGTTTATGAAGCCTAGTTCAGTGTTTTCTGTCCCTCCCTGAGAGACACGGAAACTACCTTTCTTGAGAACGTTTCATTCCATGGACTTTGAGGAAGAGATGGTCCTACTCCGTAGAAAGACGCTTATTTTGAATTAGATTCTCTTTTGTTAGGACTCACCCATTGTGATAAACCACCAAGAGAGTTAAAGCGCTGAATTCACAGGCACCTTCTACTGTCCTCTTTTGCACACTTCCCTTGCCTAGATGAGCACTCCTTTCATCAAAGTGTCCATGCAAAATAATTGCAAATTCAGGAAATCTCAGAATAATTGCAAATTCAATCTCTATGGTAAACCTACTCCAGGGTGTTTTATTCTGGAATGGATGCAAAAACACTTTGTAGCTCACCCGTGCTCCTCTTCCTCTAATTCTTCTCTGGGTTCCTTTCTCTGCTGCTAAAGGGGCAAAGTCTTTCATCCGAAGGTAAGCAACTTCCACGGCTATTTTACCAAGACTCTTTATATTGCAAATACTTCCATTAAGGACAATGCCAGGAGCAGCAATGAGCAGGATCACAAACATCCTTTACTTTCTCTTTACATTGTGTCTTTAAATTTTGTTCCAGGGGAGAGAGACATTGCAAAGTTAAAAGGCACACTCAAGGAGAATTCCTCTTAAATCCTAAGGTTAGTGTTCATACTGGCAGACATGTGAATTGTTTCATTGCTTAAAAACCTAAATAAATGTAACTTGTGTCACACTAAATTTTAGGGGACCAGCCTACTTTATTCCCCCATACAGAGAGAGAGAGAGAGAGAAAGAGAGAGAGAGAGAGAGAGAGAGAGAGAGAGAGAGACTTTTTTAATTCCAGGCACAATTTGTATGAGACTCACTGTTCTGCAGATGATGTCCTGTTCATATGCAGACCAAAAATCTGTTGCACATGCCCCAAGATGTTTCAGAAAAACATATTTGTAGCCTCGGATCAACGATCATTTACCTAAACATTCACACAAATGTCTACAGAGTTCATCCTCTGTCACTCAGCAACTTTTGGGAGGTTACATTCATGTCTCTAATGGCCTCCAAAGGGGCTTCCAGACAACCAGGAGAGAGTAACCTAAGAAAAACTGGAGGTGAGAAAGGGCAAATCTGAGCCTTGTGTTCGTTTTTCTCAGGGATGCTAACAGTCTTCTCTAAGCTTCCTCCTGCAGCCGATACATCTCATGCAAAATTAATACAAGTAATTAAAAATAGCAGTTTCCAAAGTTAAAGGAAACCATCTGTCTCAGCTGGTAGCAATCAGTCTTTTCGCTGGCCCCTTTACCGAGACCTGGGAAGAAACGGTTTTTCTGCTTCCGATGCTCGGAGGCTCTTTCTTATATTGAAGATTTATGTTTCCACTTGTGTGCGATGCACGTCTAATTTGAAATAATAAAGCCGGGCTGAGCAACCAGTCAATCAGAGCTATCAACTGCGCTCGGCATGCCGCCCTGCCCCCTAAGCCCTGGTCTCCAACTCTCTCCCAACCCCCTTGTTCTCCCTGCCCTCTCCTCTGTCCTCCCTCCTCCGCGCTCTCACGTACACTCACACTTTCCCCCCACGTGTGTTCAGATCAAACCCTTGCCCCACAGAGCAAGTGACGGCACCAGGGCACGGTGACAAAGGAGGAGTTTGTATCAGAAGAAGACTGGGGCCCAGGGAGACACAGCGGCTAGAGAAACAGCTGTCTTATCAGCCCGCTGCAGAGATGGAGATGGCTCGAGAGGTCCTCAACAGATAATCACTTGAATAGGTTTGCAATGCGCCAAACTTCACGCTTGATAAGGCCAACCCAATGTAGAGAGCAGCCCAGATCCTGCTCCATTCTGTTTTATCTGGGCTGTAAATTAAGAAATTGAAATTCAGGTGGCAGAGGCAGCAGCCTGCTGATAGACCGCTAAAGTAAACTGTCATTAAAATGCCTTCGGCAAGCAGAGAGGGGGCGCCTGGAATGGGATATTGGTCTTTGTTGTTGTTTGTTGTTGATGTTTATATGGGGGTAGGAGGTAGCGAGGAGCAAAAGCCCACTGACTTAAAAATTATTCGGAGAGGGGAAGCTGTGAGGAGTGGGAAAGGGACACCACATCCGGTCACAATTCCTATCCACAGCTACTGTGAACAATTTCAAAAGTATAAATTTGAGTGAAGTTGGGTGTGACAGAGATTAAAGAGCAATTTAAACCAAGGTGGCATAAAAGAAAATTCTTTCTTCAGAAGAACAGGGACAGAGCAAGTGCATCCCAGGTGCACTAAGGTTTTCCTTTCCTTGTAAGAAAAGCACACCAGCAGGATCCAGGAGTTAACAAAAGCTGAAGCTAACCTGGCTTTTTTGTAGAAGTGATAGGGTCTTGGGAGAGATACAGAATATTTAGCACTGCCTACGAAGTCATCAACTATAGAAGAGAATCTGCTCATATACATCTAGGAATAAAGTTATTTCAACTCCTTCCCCTCTTTACTCAGGTCAGTACAACAGGATAGTCTAGGACACTTAAAAAAAAATCCAGGTATGTATTTTGATATCACCTGGTTTATATAACACACTCTATGTCTACTTTAATAAATGTAAAGTTTGAAATATCATGTCTTCTGAATTTTACTCACCAATTTTAATATGTATAATGACCAGTCACTGATGTCTTGATTCCCAAAAGACATAATACTATACCTCATTTTGTATCTTAAGTGAATTGATTGCAAGCACATTGGTGTCCATTTATAACATATGTAAGTACAAGAGGATGCACAGCACTTTCCATAATGGCATTTATCTTCTGCCATAGGAACATTTATAAAAAGACATCTTTGGCTGGCAATATATAGTTAATAAACCTTTAGAAAAATTCATTTTTACTTTCTTTAATGCCAAAACTGAGATCAATGTCAGAGTACATATAACTGGCAATATCAAAACTGCTTAACTCACTTTGGAGTGAGAAAAATTAAACATATATTTTTGGGAGAAGACAGTGCAAAAAAATAATGCAAGGGTAAAACATACATTTGTTGGGAAAAGTTTTGAGAAAAAAATCAATTCTGTTTCAGTAATAATTAAACTACTCTGATACATTAAAAATAACTTACAAACTTTGAGGTTATCCTGTTACTCATAGAGTGGGAAGCAAATAAACATGTTGTACATTGTGGAATCTCACATTTCTGTTGAAGCACATGTAAAAATGCTTTATAACACATAACATAAATGGTAAGGGTTTTCTTTCTTTTAAAGTAAAATATATATATGAATGAGTTCTATGTGTATTCTTTAATTTATGGTTATGTAAGCTAACTTTTCTTTCCATACTATCATTTTTCATAAAGCAATATTGATTTAAATTATGGTCACTATGAAAGCATTTTTTAAAATATTCTTTTAATAAATTCTAACCATTTGGCACCATTACATTATCTTAGATATTCAGATAAACTGAAAACAAGGTGTTTTTCTGCTTGTTGCAAGGATTAAAACAAGTCTGATTTACCAACTTTAACAATCCCTAAAGTTCTGGGTTTTGTTTTTCTTACCCAAAATGAAAATAACTATACAATGAACAGTTTAAACTTCTCTTTATTTTTATAGGTAAGACTTAAAGATGTGCGTTCACATAAAAACTAGAAAATGCACTCTAATTTTGAAATGTGATAAAAACTATATAAATGTAAACTATTACAGTATTTCAAAACTAAAAGATAACTTTGCTGTTTAAATTATTCAATAGAAAAATATTTTAGCATAAAAGTAATATAAAAGCCACTGTTGAGAGAGGGATGGGGGATAGAAGTAGGAAGAATTAAAGCATGTACCTATTTCCTAAGATGAATATAAACAGGAAGCACTGCAAATGTGTATTAATAAAAAAAATTAAAAAGAAAGAGAAAAATATATCCTTATACTTAGGTATTTGAAAATATCTTCAAATATTTTGGCCATGTGGAAAAAGTTAATAAACTATCTTTGATTTGAAAAAATAAAAATGCACCTAATTTTGTCATAAATAAATGCTATATATGGTTTTTAAAGGCACTGCAATTCATTACAAATGATTAAAAATAATAAAGCACACAAAACCGTAAAATGTTAAAAAGAAATTTTCTATTAATTCACTTTTGTAGGAAATGGGACAGCACACGCTTATAGCAAAGAGCCCGTCTGTGATTTATGAGACAAAGAAGCTGGAAACTTTTGAAATATACAAAAATTGTAATACTTTGTTTGTACCTGATCATAATTTACTTACCAAAATTACCAGATATAATTAGTTGTATCTGTTCAGATACAACATTTATCAGATAAGAGCTAAATGAGGGGGCCAAGGAGATAGCTCAGTAAAATAAGCGCTTGCCTGGCAAGCAGAAGGGCCTGAGTTCAATCCCTGGTTCCACCAAAAACAATAAAATGAAATAATCAAATGAGTGACAATCAGTTCCCACCTCTGAATATTTATTCCTGATCACTAGCAAAAGGTTCATTTCAGTATGATTCAAATGCTTTTTTAGTGCCCACCATGTACCAGAATATAAAAATTAGGTTAGGGGCAATAAATGCTTAATTGAAATCAGATTACTTTTTAGGAAGTCTTAGTAAAAGGAAAATTCAGGCGATTTAAATAGCTCAGTAAATGTTATATAAAACATTCATTACAGATGTTATATAAATCATCACAAAGTGTCCGAATTTTCTGGTTGTTACAGTTATCCTAAATTTTCCTATGTTATTTCTCTAAAATATTTTTAGAGGATCCCTTGTCAAATAATTGCTCCTTTCATTAAACATGGTAACATCATCATACCAGGAGCTTTGCGAACTGTTAAGAGGTTGGGACTTGACTTCAGATACATGTGCATTTGGTCCTCACTTCTCTTCACCACTGTGATGCCTTTGATACATTACTTTTCTCTTGCTCCCTAAAATAATAATAAGGATGATCAATTTAGGAGCACTAGGAGATTAAATGTAATCACAAGTATAAAATAATCAAACTTCCCAGCATAGATGAAGTGAACAATTCATGATGACTACAGTTACGGGAACAAAAGTGGTAACTGGGAACATTTATTTTATGAAGACAGAACTCAAATTTCTGCCTCTGCATACTGTCTCTTAAATATTTTCATTTGCTCTCATTAATGTCCTAGCAGATATACTCTATGATAAATATCTTCTCATATTCCTAATTGTAACCAAGTTTAAAAGGCCCCAGAAGGCATAAAATCTTCTGTCTGCCTGCCCTGTTATGTGACTTCAATATATTTCCCAATACAATTTCATGATTCACTCATAAAAAGTTGTGGATCTTTGAAAAGGAACTGAGTCTGAGATCCCGTTTGACTGATATAATAAAAACACCTTAGATTTTTATAGTGCCTTTTGTCACAAAAAGCTCAGTGCACTTTTACATATTTATCATTGGAACCCCAGGAGGTAAGGAAGGACATAAATTATTTCTCATTTTCAGGGGCATAACAGAGGCATTTAGAATTTAGGTAACATTTCTGAGGTTAATAGAAGTAGAGAGCAGGTTTCCTGCATGTCAATCTTCCTGCCATGTTACTCTCTTTCACAATAATTATGGCTATTGTTACTTTAGGTAGGCTCAAATTTTAGGGTTCAACATTAAGTATAGCTTATAAACCTGTTAATTATTTGAACAAATCAAGTTAAATCAAATATATGTCATTGCAGTCTAATAAAATTAAAATGTTTTTATTTTGTGTTGAGACATTTACTCATATATATGTACATATAGATATATATGTTATCTATTCATATATATGTTACCTATTCTTATTTACCATTCTGTGTTAATTCAAAATCAAGATTTTAACAGTGATTTGTCCTTTATTTCACTGAAAGAAATCAGTTCCGATGTGTTTGTCACTTACCTCTCTCTAAGCTCATTCCCCTTTCCACATATATCTTGTAGACTTTTATATTTATTCCATTTTCATAGACTAACAGGACTTTCTGCTCTAGTTTTCTATTTTTTAGGTTTCCTATTCTTGAAAAATCTATCAAAGTAAATGCCCAAAGGAATATAAACTACACAAAAAGCTTTCATAATAGTTTTATGTTTGTTTAGCATAAAACAAAATAGAGCAGTAGTGTCCACTTGATACCGTAGAATAGAGCATTTAAGAATGCTAAAATTTGTTTATGGTTCATATTTTTGCAGTTTCCTCCTGGGTTTTCTTTGTTATGAATTGATACTGATGTAGCTACTGATGTGGATTTTCAATGAATAAGTGAAATAAAACAAAATTTTGAAGTCTGATTTAAAAAAGTGAATCAAACTTTTGGAGGCCTTACTTCATTGTAAGTTACAATGGGAAACAGACAATGTTTTTAAGCTTCAATAGCATCTGTCTGCATCCTAAAATTCTGTATAATTTGATCACATGGGCCTGCTTAAGTTCAAGCCCAGAATGTGATCGCCAGACTTCTATGAGAAAATGTAACTAACACCATGAAGAAACACATATGTATACCCACAGAATACCCAGGACTCTAGTTTATTGCCATTTCACACCAATTCCTCTTAACTTTTCCTATTGATATGACTAAATAGAAAATCTATTTCTCTTATCAAGCATATATATGTACATTTGGAGGCTTAGGATACTGCTGTAAGAAAAGTAATATTGTATTCCTTTGGTCACTGTCATTCCAGCATAAGAAATTAGAGAATATAGATGTTTGAAGTGTCAGTTTTTGTAAACATGAGTTAGAAGTTGTAACATAAATGAATGGTGTTACAGACTGTTTAAGCTGTTTGAGTAACAAATAGACATTTCCTTGAATTATTTTGACACAATTTACTGTGAAATTTCTTTTTTTCTCTTGTGATATTTCTAGATTCCTTGTACAGACAATAAAAAGAAAAGTCTTTCTCTTATGTCAGTGCTGATTATTTAACTCATAGAGCACTGATATTTTCTAGAATACTAATATATCCTAGATATAAAAAGAATACTAAAAGAGGTGTATCTTCATATTAGTTGTATCAAAGGATACAAGAAAATTTGAGCTTCTATGTAAAGTCTCTATTAAAGAGGAAATTATTAATATATTATAGTATTCAGTCCTCAATTTAAAGGGTATTTATAAAAATCTATTCAATGAGAGAGGAGAGAATTGTTCAGACAAATGATAGGCAGTTTAAAGCTTAAAAGCTGCAGGACTTCAATGGAAAAGACAAGGCTAACTAGAATGGAGGAAGTTGGCTGGATATTGTAGAGTAACAGAATGTTAGTTTTGAAAGTTAGCAGACAGAAGTATAGATTAAAAAAAAAAAACAAAAAACCTACCAGATATGTTATACCCATTGAGGGCTATGACTTCTGGAAGTGCCATACAGGAAGCTACTCAGAGGTACAGGGATAGGGATTGTCTTGAGTCAAATATATAATTAATACATAGGAATATATTCCATACATCTATATGATATATAGCACCACTTTAATTTCTTAATGCTATAATGTTTAAAAAGAAAGCAAATAACTTGCAAGCTATGGGTGGAATGTGAGTTTTAGATTTTAAAATGGGAGCTCTTGGAATGAGGTAGCAAGGCCTGAGAATAACAGAGATCAGAGAAAGACTAAAATGTGGAGGGCGGTTCAAGCCTTTAATAATAATGAAAGTGTTTGGATGGTCAAAACATATTTACCAGAAACTGTGGAAGTGATAGAGCATTCTGAATAAATGGAACTCTTGCACCAACGAGCCCAAGAAGGGAGAGAAATAGGGCAGCAGAGCCCATAAAGCTTGGGCCAGCCTTAGCTCTGGATGCCTCTAAGACGCCCCTGTGCCTAAGAAGAACTTTGAAAAACACTGCTGTTAAAAGACAACTTGTGACATTAAGCTGATTCCTAGGCTTAGACAACGATGAGTCCAAGTGTTATTTCTCCTACTAACTAGCCAATTCCCTTCAGCAAGTCACTGAATCATTCTTGTACTTCTCAAGAGATCATAATAATAATCATAATGGCTAATATTCTCTGTGCTAGGTAACATCCTAATGCTATATATATATATATATATATAATCACTTAATCTTAACAATACTTATCATTTTACAGAGGAACTTAAGTAATTTGCTCAAAATCACATAGCTAGAAATTGATAGATAGGGATTTGATTCCAAGTGATTTGTTTCTGGGGCCCAAGTCCTTAACCACTATTTATTAGGTACCTCTAAGGCATTTTTGACATGTAAAATTCAGTAACTTTAAAGATAAACAGCAGAAATTACAGATGTCATGGAATTTAAAAGACAGAAAAACTACAAGGAAAAGAGATATTGTAATTAATGGGAGCAGATAAAATTTTTATCAGAAATAATCCATACTCTTATGTCTTGCCCTGCTATCACTGATAAGGGGAAGAGGTAAAAAAACTGATAGCTGCTTCTTTAATATGATTCAAACATAGTAGGATTTTTAGACATATAAGATGTCCGAAGATGTTCTAACATCTAGGTTATATTGTTTTGGCATTTAAAAATAATGTATTTGTTTTTATGTATTTTAAGAGGTATATTTCATAACCACAGAAAAATAGTTATAGTGCCATTAGAAAGGATAATACATATTTATTATATAATGATATTTTTAAAAATTTCACAAAATATTGAATTATTAAGCCTTATAAGAATAATGTTCACTAAACAGTGGCTAATTTGAGGTAGAAAGTGTTAGATTTATATTTCTTCACATTTTCTGCATGAAAGGGTCTATAAAAATTCTTAGAATGCATTTTTTACTTATAAATCTGAAAAACTGTTTTGTGTTTTGACAAGAAAAACACCTGATGTTCAAACCGCAAGCGCATACAGCTGCCAGGTGAGAGCCATTGCTGGACACTGGGTGCTAAGGACCAGAGACCTCCTAACGGATTACTTAGATTCAGAGAGAGGCCACAGCAACCACCCTACAGATTCACAGTTTATTTTAAAAAATATTTACTTTCAAAAATGAATCTTGAGATTTGATATATATGAAAAATAATCATGGGAGAGCACTGTGATACAAAGCTCAGAAACTTTTCCTTGTTTCTTTTGTTTGTACCAGCAATTGAACTCAGGACCTTGCTCTTGTCAGTCAGGCATTTGTGCCACTGAGCTGTGTTCCTGAACCTGTTCTCCCTGTTTCTTTAGACTACAACATCAGATATAATCATCCTGTCCAATTAGATTTGCCTAACATTTACTACATAAGAAACATCAACCATGTTTTCATCTACTGCCTATCTATATTATGACTAAGGGATGTTCTTTTTTCATTTAATTAATCATTTCTTTTCTTGTATTATATTCTTTGCCACAGATGCTTAAGAATCTCATAAAATGGAACTTCCTTCCCAACAAGCAAAGTCCTTACAGTGACTTGCTTATATCTCTACACCATATAGAAATGAAACCATCATACAGTAAATAATTATAACAAGATTGAACAAAAGCTGGCTTCCTGACAGGTACCATTTAGTGAATTGCTGTGTCACCTATCTAAACAGTCACCTGACTTAATTCAATTTTTATATTGCTTCACTTTTGTCTTTAAATTCATTCTTCAGAGAATGGGAAACCAGCTCACTGAACTTCATAGGACAGGTATTCTCACTTATTGCATTTAAAAAAAAAATATTGTTACCCTCATGGCCAGGGGTTTAACAAGAGCCATTTGCAGGGATTATTTATCTTAAAGAAATAATATACTTACATTTGTGATATTGTAGAATTGGAAAAGAAGGTGCTAAGAAACAATAGTAAATAAGAGAAACTTTAAAAATATGGCATGTTTTTACATGCAACTACTATTTTTTGGCTTTATCAAGAGCATATATATATTATTTTTTAGATAGAAATTATTACCACTTGGATAAAATCCTTACTTATCATAAAGAGGGAACGTGTTGTTGTTGCCTTCACTCACACAGTCATTTGACTCATGATGCAGTCCTGAATAATTTGAAACCAAACATGACTGCAGCAATCAATTTCCTTCCAATTTATTGGGCATGAGTTAAAGCCAATTAAAAAACCATTTTTGGTGTAATTCAAGGGGAAAAATGTATAAACCCATGGAAAACAAATTCCAGTCCTAGACGTGAGTCATCACCATTCTAAATACTGGTGTCAGCCCTAAATCAGAAAGGACAAACCCTACAATTGCATAGTCCACTCTGGAAAATGCATTGATCAGCAATTATTTAAGACAATTGTTAATATTTTTATAAGAAACTGACCTGAAAGGAAAATCATGCACTTTCAACATTGTTTCAAATCTGAATAATTTTTGTAATGAAAACTGCAGCAGTTCCTTGATTTTGTGAATTAAGAACTGAGATAGAAAATGACCTTTACACAAAGAAAGCAAAACATTTTGGTTATAATTTTAAAGTATCTTTTACCTATTAGACCATATCTCCTTTCACATGAATATAGTGATTCTCTTCTAAGGCTATAAAATGAAACAATCCTTGTATGCTCTGGATATTCTTAGGGTAATCAAAGCAGCAAAATTGAAGCTTCTAGGTGGGAAATTACAGCTATAAAATATAGCCATACATTTGCAATTTGTACATTAAAAAAGCTTTTTAAATTCAGGGTTGTCGCAGTTGAGGTATATTGAAACAGGACTGAATTCTAGTTCTGCCAGTCCCATGTCCTTGGTATATGATATCAAGCATTTCTCCAACCTTTCTAAGCCTCAGCTTTCTCATTAGTAAATGGATATTGAAAATAATAACTATTTTTAGGGATGATTAAGCACACACACACACACACACACACATTTTTTAAGTGCTTAGGAGAATGTCAAGCACAGAGTGAATCTTCCATGAATGACAGAACTGGGGAAAGCAAAATCCAGTGGTTTCTCACACATTGGCTATGTATTATTGCCTTTACCTACCTGTAAAAGTTTTTTTTTTTTTTTTTTTTTTTTTAAGATAGGTACCTGGTCTCTCCCTTGGGAGATTCCACTCATTACTTCTGAGGTGAGTTCTAAGCTCTTTTTTGTTTGTTTGTTTGTTTGTTTTGTTTTGTTTTAATAAAAAGTTCAGCAGGTGACTGAAAAAACATTGTTTCAGAGGGAAAAAAAAGTACAGATTTTTCAAAAACAATACAAATTTTTCAGTTGCTCTCTTAATGTGGAGTTAAATTGTCTTGAACTATTTTGGCTCTGCTGTGTGTTAAACAGATGAATTTGAACAATTGCCAAATTTTTAATTTGTGTGAGATTGAATTTTAACTGGAATATCTTAAGATTTTATTTACAACAATATGTCTGTGAGGTCACAGAATAAACATGATTTTTCATCATTTCCTGCTAGTAAAATGAAAGAACAAACATGTAAAATAATTCTGGAAAGTTACAGTCATTCTGCTGGCGAAGTTATTTTTTAGTGTTTGCTATGTTTGTTGTTCTTAGTTCTATTTAATAACATGAGTAGATAAGCCAATATACTATGAAAGCAATTTCTTTGAGATATTTTCTCAGGTTAATGTCCAATTGTCCTATTAAGTGAGCTGGCTTCTCAATGATAGGATCATGGGGTACCACCCAGTCAAGGAAAGCAACTGCCAGAAAATTTTATGTTGGTCTGAAATGACCACCCCACAAAGTTACCAGTCATGATTGGTTAATACAAGTAAGGGTATTTTCCCTAGGTACTTATAATTAACTACAACCAGGACTCTCTTTAATTTTTTCCATTAGTAGAAATTAATTTATTAGATCAATAACCTATCTGTCACCTTGGAAGGAAAAGAGGTGTCTTCTAGTAGATCTTAGATTTTGGCAATGTCAGCAAGTGGGTGGCACAGGTTCCAGGTAATAAAGAACAAAGAGGTCCTAGCGGTATGAAGAGAGGTAATTAGGAGAACATAAAACCACTCAAACAATTGTCACCAGGCATACATACTAGCTGGCATATTCTCAGACTTCTGGCTTTTATATATATATAACTTGTCAGGAAGTCAGAGGGATGCACATCCTGACATACCTTACGTAGGTGTGCCAATGCTGCTATGCAGCCAGATAATTTTTAACTTAGAATTTACGGAGACTAGATTTAAGAATGCAAATACATTGATTACTTAAAAGAATGCAAACTATAGAGATTACCACAAGGGGAAAGTAATTATTTCCTGGAGACATTTTACCTTCAGGGTTTGCAAGTGACTGTAGTCTAGATATGATTCAACATCATGTATGAGCAAGCTGTTGGAAGGCCAAGATGTTGATGAAAGAGATTGATAGGCCCAGATTTTAGTTTCAAATTGATTTTGAATCCATATGTTTCTGTACACAAAATGAATGATAGCATTTGTTTTTCCTCATAGAGCCATCATAAAGCTAAACTAAAAGTACACCTATGACCAGTACAAAAAATTTTATTGTGGTAGCAAAAGAATTGAAAGGGGCCTTTTTTTTGTTTGTTTGTTTTTGGCTTGCTATAAGGTACCTAACTTTTTAGTTGCATAAATCTTTTTTCAATGATTCTCCAAATTTGGTAAATTCCAGTTGTAAGGTAATAACTCTATGTTAAAACCCAAGTGAAATGGCCTGAAACTTGCTACACTATTATGGAACATGAAAATAAAAATCTACAGTAAAAATGAAACTTTTTTCCTGTTGTTTGTGAATATGTTTTATGTAAGCCTAGTTTTAGATAGTTGGTTTCTAAAACATGCTTCTTTGAAAGTTTAGGGAGGAGAAAGCCCTTTCAGAGTTTTTATTGCACTAACAGAAAATGACTTCTCACATCTGGAAGCTTGAACAGCTGCTGACAGACACTGTTCTGTTCTCCTGCATGAGAGTTCTAGGACCCTATAGCAACAGGACAGCCAAGATATACATGGTCAGAAGCATATACCCATGCAACCCATCCTAGGACTAGGTAGCAGGTAATTTAATGGCTGCTGTGTCACTCAAGTGAGGGAGGCTTTCTCCTTGAAAAGCAGCCACCTTGAGATTTTGCTTTCTGACCCATCATAGCCAGGTCACAAGGCTCATAGGATCATAGAGATCCCTTGAAGGATTCCTGATGTCAATATGAGGATTTGGCATCCATTTAGAATTTATCAGTATCCCTTTTTATATAACCCATAGAAAACTTCCTTTTCACTTAGAGGGTGTTTCTGAGTCTTTCTTAGTGGAAACTAGATGTATAACTCAATTTTGAACTTATGGGAAGAACAAGCAAATAGATGTCACTGCAGTACTATTTACTGTGTCCACTAGAGGACTTCCTCTCAGAATAGCAAAATCTAGCTCTCTTTGTTCCCTGTGGCCTCTGGCCTTTGATGCTCAACTAACTCTTGAGTTGAACCACTAGCTACATATCAGTGTTAGAAGGAAAACATTCCCCCTACTTTAACACCTCCTGCTAGTTCAATAAAGCGATGTTTAAATAACTGAACTGGCTTCAATGAACTGTACTTTGCCATTTTTTTCCTGCTTCTTAGCTAGATAAAATGGAGATAATTATGAAGTGGATGAGCAGGTTTAATGAAAGCCAGTTTCTTTTGGTATACTCCTGAAGCAGCAATCATCATCTGTTTGGCTTTTGAAGAGCAACAATTATAATCACTTAAACCCCCAAGGGGAACAAAAATAGAATTTACATTAGCATATAAAATATACAGCTGGATTGGGCAAGCCTACAAAATTCTGGGGAAATCATTCTAATCTGAATGCTATTCAAACTCACAAGTAAAATGAGTTCAAGAGTATTTTATATACTTCCTTCCTATAAAATAACACATAGAACAATGCAGAGAGGATTTTCCTAAAAATGAACAGAGAGAAATGAAAAATTGTTGCCAGGAGAGAATCCCAGTGGGAACTGGCGAAATTGTATCACCAAGATACCAGCGCGCAAGATGCATAATGGAGTTCACACAAAGTTCTGATCAGTCTGAAGTGAAGGGTTTTCAGAGTGAAACTATGTACATTTGAGAGTTTAAGAAGAAAAACATGGTGATTTCAGTTTGATCAATGTTGAAAATTAATGATAAGGAATTCAAAGTAACGGTACTTTTTTCTGTGGCAAAGGTGAAAACAATAACTGAACGGTGAGATGGCTTGAGCTGTTGCTTTGTTGCAAGAACTCTTCCCTATCTTAAAATATTCTCGTGTCATTACCTCTTAACTTCATTACAGCCCCTTCCTCATTTTAGCTGAGTTCACAAGCAATCTTTCTCTGCATTTACATTATCTAATTACTTTTTCCTTTGTGTGCCTTGCACAGTTTGCAAGATTTGTTTTTAGCTTTAAAGAATACAAATGGAGCCTTTCTTTTTATCCATTATATTACTAGCAACAAAACAGTAAAATGATCAATATATTAAAGGCTTTCCCAGCTGTGTACATTTGTCAAAAGCAGTGTATCCCTCCTTTTGGAGAAATTCCACTAATGAATCTTGAAAAACTTTTCATCCTACGTGGAAAACTTTTTCTTTCTCTTTATAAGTATATACTAATATGTAAAGATAAGACAAATACATACTTTATATTTCTGTATGTTGTCTGAAGATCCACTATACATTTTTCCTAATGGAAAGCAAACAGCTACAACAAAAATGAACATGCAAACAAAACTGCGCCCCCATAAAGAGAGCTTCCAAAAGGCTATGCCATACTAATGCCAACTGTGGGCACACTGGTGATAGCTTTCTCTGTACTCAGAAAAGCATTTGTACATCTGATACCAATAATCTTACTGTATCTAGCCATTTATTGATGCCTATCTCACAGACAGACTGTGAATTAATTGAAGACACAGCTTCTTTTCTTGTAGAGCATTCACAGGCTTATCTCGCTGTGTCTAACCTAGTAAGCACACAATATTTGCAGAGTGAAGCATTTCATTCACTTGTATTCCAAGGCACATCAGAATACTGTGGCATCCATGGCAAAAATCAAACATATTTTCTTTTTCTTTTCTTTTTTTTTTTTTTTTTTTT
>NDGN011490233.1:0-10075 GCA_002564285.1 Tympanoctomys barrerae | reverse complement strand
GGCATCATTCCAGGACACAGTAGTCCTCTAAGGCTGATGTGGCCACTGCCTGTTCTAGAAAAGACAAGCACCTCTCCCACCCCAGCGTGCCTGGATGTACTCCTTCCTGCTTGAAAGGGAATCACTGTGAGGGAAAACCCCCACTGCAGTAGTTCTCGCTATTGCCAGCTATGCTCCACAGTCACTGTGAGTGTGAAAGCCTTACCCCTAGGAAACAACTTTGGGCAGGTGATTAGAGTAGCTGGTGTGCTCCACGTGGGACCAGGCTGAAGTGAGTGATTGTGGGTGGCTGAGAGAAGCGTGTGAGTTCAGCCAGCTGAGGTGATAAAATCCCTACCAAAAAGCATAAATACAAAAATTTTTCACTAAATAGACTGGAAAAGACACGTGTCTACAGTAGGGGGCAGAAGTCTCAAATAGGGATGTGTCAGTGGTGGCTCAGACTTTGTGATCTCCCTGTGTGTATTCACCTGTGACCATGAACGTACCAGGTGTGTGTATTTGGACTTATAAATACATTTTCACAGTAGGGGAATTTACAAATAAGAAATCTGTGAGTTACAAGAATCAAACTGTACAACTATCAGTCGTGTCCTTGGCCTGCCATTAACCAAGACACCAGGATGTCAGCTTCCTTTGACCAAGAGCCATGCAGGACTACTGCTTTCAGCTGCCCCAGGATGTTAGCACCTGTCCTGCTTGAGGCCTTGCCCCAGGAAGCAGGCAGACCCAGGCCATTTCTTGGTGCCCTGCCTGTTCCCACTCCCCCTCTGTGAATGTGTAGGAAGCTACACAGTCTCTACACACAGAGAGGGCAGTTTAAGGACCCAGCAGATCAAAGCCTGCTCCACTGGGGGCTCACTGGGGCTCTGCTGAAGGCAGCACACCCTCTTGCCTCATCTGGCTGACCTCATACTTCTCTCAGCCACTCATGAGCACTCACATTGGTCTCATCCCATCTGGAGCACATCAGCTACTCTGGCCACTGAACAGTCCCAGGCCGGCCATTCCTCAGATGGCTGGAGCCTACCCCTGCCTGCCTGGCATCTGTGAGTTGTCCTGGTGAGGTTCTCTTCATTCCCTTCTGCATCTTCCCAACCTCTCCCCCAGAGGCACACCTGAGTGCTTTTCTGCTATCTGCTTCAGGAAGAAATGACATTTATATCTCTTTAGATGCTCCTCATAAATAAGGTTGCTGATGTATAAAATGTTTTCTTGTTATTTATTGTGATTTCCAGAAAGAAAATCTGAGTATAATCCAAGTCATCAATATTATTTAGTATTTACAGCCCTTTATATTAAAGTGAATCTGAAAGTAACCACCTCCATCTATCTGTCCTGTGCACCCGGTGATGGAGCTTGCATTCCTGAGTGAATTAGCACACAGGGTGGTGATGTCGGCATCTCGGCTTCTTTGCTGCCTCTGACACTGTGCAGAACACCTGCACACTCACATGCAAAATGAAGTCACTTCCCTGGATTGACAACAAGGGCGGGTAGGACATAATAGACTTTGGAGTCACTGCCTGTGCCGATGGAGGGAAAGGGCAGCTCCTAGGTGATCTTCCAACCCTGAGTTCTTCTTTGCTGAGAAGCCAACATCAGAGCTGAAGCTGATGCCTCCCTGGCCCTGTGAAGCCCCTCCAGATGGGTCTGGCAGTGGAAGGCACCTGTTCGTCATGCACTGTGTCTTTGGCTCTCTCTGGCTCAGCCAAAGCTGCTTTACACATTGGAAGAAGTTGCCAGCATAGTCATTGTCTGAACTCTTGGACTCCCTTGAGGACTGGCCATGCTTGGTAGGTGACTATGATCTGTCCCTCTGCTCCATCATGGGTGTTGGGGATCAGAATCATTCCCAGAGTTCAATGTGAGAAAGATACAAGGTCAGACCTCTTGCTAGGCCATGCTGAGTGAAGGCTCCATAAAGAGGCATGTAGGTGATCCTGTAGGCCTCTGGGTGCACGGTACGCTCCACCCCCTTCATGACCCCCACTCACTCCACCACAGGCTCCTCCCTACCATACTCATACAGCAGATCAATTTGTCTTCTACTTTCTTTCCTTAGTGATCATTTTTGAATGTGAAGTATGCTGCCTGCATAGAGGCGTGACAGATTCCCGGTAAAGGATTTTTTTTTTCTATTTCCCCAGATTGCTCTGTTGTCCTCCACAGTTGCAGGAGCACCTAAAAGTTGATCATTCAGTGCAAAATTTTGAGCCACTGAGTCATATTCTGCTCTATGGACTGTGAGTGTCCCGAATGAGCATTTCTAACTTCTGCCATTGGCCAGGGGATGTCGATGCTCTGAGAACTGAAAATAGTCAAATTAAAAAGAGCAGTTGGCTTTACCTGAGCTCTTTTTCATGTTTGGGTCCTTAGAGGCTGCATTCCCCTCCACTTGTGTCTTTCTGTACTGAATCAAGGGCCTCATTCGCTTCCTTTTGTGAACAGACACTGCGGTGCTTTTGATCTCCAACTTAAAAATGCCCAAAGGTTTTTGGAGGCCAATTTCCCATTCAATCCTCAGTTAAATAATTTCAAGGTCATGAATCGCAGACTGGAAAAGAGCCATCTGTTTGGATTCAGTCACTTGGAGAGGATGGTAGACTTCCTGGAAGCTGAATCATCCTCAGAAAGTGTCCCCACTGAGGGGCCACTTAGGAGAAGGTGCTGGCCCTGATGTGAGGCAACATTTGAGTTAATCTTTGGTGTGAAAGCCTCACATTATTCAAAATGGCAAGTAGGATTTGGCTGCAATGACATCCTTACTGTTCATGTTCCTTCTTCAATTCAAATAGCAGCTGGTGAGTTAGTAAAGCTTTGTGTACCCGTCAAGTGGTGGACTCAGTATCCAACAGGAGAGTGACCAGGAGCCACTTGTGCCTCTCAGATCCACAGTACAGTGAACCCCAAACCCATACCCTCAGGTGAAGGAGTGTATGATATTCCAGGGTCTTCCTTCTTCACTTGTGTCCCTGTCAGAACTGGGGCTAGGTGGCACCATTTATAGGACAGGAAAGAGCTCCTCCAAGTCAGGATTTCAATGTTCTCCTGCAAGGCCCATGCCAGGCTTTGTCTTATTAACCTCCAGTGGGGTCCTCTAAGACACATCCTTTGTGTGTGAGTGGCTGTGTTAAGTGTGGCCACCAAGACCCTGCATAGTGGTGCGCACCTGTATCCCACTCCATCAGAGTGTCACACCACAAGGCCTGGGGGAGAGAATCCCCACGATGCTGAGGACCCTCTGCTCACCTGCAGTCTGTGTCACCTGGGTCTTCTTGGAAACTTATGAGAGTAAATCCAATAAGCAGCTAACATTTTAATCTGTTTAAGACACACTCTAATAGCAACCAAACATTCATCTCTTACCAGAATCTCCAATTTCCATTAATTAATGCTGAACTTTTTCTTTTGACAATCAGTGATTCAGTATATACATGGAATATCATCACTTTGTCAGCATAAGAAAAGTCTCATGGTCCTGTGTATGACATAAGGGTGATCACAACTCCTCTTCCCATCTACAACACATTGGCTAGATTAAAACAACCACTCCAGCCACTTAGCACTATTTAGAATTAGGAATGAGCCCATCATTTGACAAACCTGCTTACTTCTCTGTAGGAGTGTTTGATATGGATTTAGAGAATCATTAACAGGCTTGGATCAATATTGAGTGACTCAATATACAGGCATTATCTGATGCTGAACTATCTCAGACTTACAAGTGATCAGCAAACATGACACATGGTCTGGGGAGCTTTACACAGTTTACATAGAGAGAGGAGAGTGCTGAAGAAATCAATCTGGGAGTGGTTCTGAATCTACGTGACTCAACAGGGTGAATGAGGGAACAAGTGCACAACAGGATATGAAAAGAAATTAAGTGATCTGGTGACACATGATGGGGAAGAAAGATTTAGCTGCCACAGGTGTGAGGAACCTGCAGGGACTTATGAAGTCCAGATTGACGCAGCTACAAGCTCACTGCTCCCACCTGGAGTGGCCCCACTGTATCGTGTCTCCCAGAAACCTCTGCTCCTGGGTCTTTTCTAAGGACTTGAAAGGCTTCTAAATATTCTTCCCTGCCTGTCTTATTCCCAAATACATTTAGCACCTGGAAAGTTGTGACTAGTTTTGCTATAAGAATTGCCTGTGTGGTGAGGTCAGATGAACTCTCATATTTACAGCTGGCTCCTGGCAGACAAATAAAGCCNCCACTGGGCCATCTTTCCTTTTTTAAATGTATTCAGTACAGGGTCTCACTATGCAGCTCAGACTCGTACTGATTCCCTGTTTTCAGCCTCCCCAGTGCTGGGATACAGGTGTGAAACACTGCTCGGTCTTGGTCGCCAGCTCAGTGCACACAGGAGTGGGCCTGGCATGACATGTGGTACCAGGGGTCAAACCCAGGTCTCTGGACTTGCCTAAGCAGGTGCTTAGTCCACTGAGCTATCACTGGCACTGGGCCATTTTTCAAGTCAAGACCCTACAAACATTGCATTCAGGGGATTGAGGAAAATATCTTCTATGTGTCAGTCAGAGTTCTCAAGGGAAGCAAAGATTGTGCACGTGTGCATGTGCACACACACACACATGCACACAATGTGTACACACATATAAAGAGGCATTGTGAGGAATCGATCATAGAAGTGAACAAGTTCCATGATACCTAGAGTGAGTTGGCAGGCTAGAGCCTCAGGGAAGCTGGTGCTGTGAGTTCTAGCCACAGGAGAAAAAATACTGATGCCCCAGATTGAATGCAGTCAGGCAGGAAGGACTCTTCATCACTAAGGACATTGGTCTTTTTTGTTCTACTAAGACCCTTAGTTTAGTGGAGGGGGCCCACCTTCACAGGGAGGGCCATCAGCTTGGATCAGAGGGTATCAATCTTCTTCAGAAACACTCCTGCAGGAATATCAGAATACACGTGTGGCCACTTTCCTCAACACACAATGGCCCAGGCAAGTTGAATTATGTATTGACCATTGTTGTGGCTTGTATTTAAATATTCTTGAAAAGCCTCACGGATCATAGGTGATGATTTTCCTAACTGCCAGATCGAGGATGTGTGACATTGAGATTAAAGGCATGTAGTACTAAATTAGTCCAGTGCTTGAAGTGAGAATAGTTATGGGTGTAGCTAGTGGAGTGACTGTAAACAGAAACCACCCTGCGTGTGATGGCGCCAGCCACAAGGGCTGTAGCCTCGGTGGAGTAAGAGAGAAAGGTGTGCTCCTCGCCTGCTGCGCCTGCTCATGGCCTTCTGTTTGCCACGCCCATGAACTGTTTTATCCTGCTCAACAGTTCTCTGCCATACGGCCCTGCCTTGTTTAGAACAGCCCTACTATGGTCTCACACCCCTACAAATTGAGCTAGGATATACCTTTCCTCTTTTGACTCTGGGAACTGGGTATTTTGTCTCAGCAACTAGAGAGTCACCAAGACAGCCATCCCATCAGTGAACGCCAAGATTCTCCACTGTAGTACAAGCATTCTCACCTGAGCTTCCCTGGCTTCAGGCTGTCTTCTGTGGTAGCCCATGTTCACATCGGCTTTGTGCTTTTCCTTGAGTTGAATCAGGAGTAGTGCCCTGCCCACCTTCTCCGCACTTACTTGGTTTCCCTTCCTTGCACTAGCACTGTGAGCGCCCCCTGCTCCACGCTGTCCGTTAACCTGACAGCTTCACAGGACACCACTTCCTTGCAGGTGTCTTTGCCAAGTTCTCTGCTAGATGACCACACTCTCCAAGGCAGACTTCCTGGCTCATCCAGCTCAGCACATACAACAATGTCTGGAATAGAAACTCATCCCAGTCAATAACCATCAATTCAGCCAATACCTATTGATTCAACCAGTAGTCCTTGGTCCTTCTTCTACTGCCTCTGCTCTATTGTATAAACACCTTCCCACTGAGACTTCCCCTTTTGCTCCAGAAAACAGTGTGTCCTCTGCATTTGAGCATCTGCTAGAACCAGGAATATGCCAGGCAGAGTGCCTAATAGCATGTTTCTTTAGAATCACAGTTTGTTCCTCCCTATCCTGTCACTGGCTGATCCATCACCTCTTCTTCTCACTATATTAGAAATCTTGAAGCCCCGCTTCAGGCTCTGCTCCCTGAATATTGCCCAGCCCAGAAAACACCTATTCTCAGGATTGCTGATCTTTCTCACAAATTCTGACCCCACAGAGTCTACTTTTTCTTGAGAGATTCATCAGATCTTTGTCCACGTGGCCAGCCCTCAGGACAGAGGTGACCCAATCTCCTGAAAGATGTTCTTTAAACACAACATAAAGATGGAACAAAATTCACTCTATGTCAAGGCTAGAGTTTGCATTTGCGGATTAGAGATATTTTTGTGATCTATTTCAGGTCAGTTTGAACCTCTGAATTGCAGGTGTAGGAGCTGGATGAGCCACCGGGATGGGTCTGCCAAGGACGTCATGGAGGAATATAAGGGTTAGCTTTGTGGCATGCTGTTTGCCTCTGTAGCGAGGCTTCATCCATATGCCTACTCTTCAATATTAAAAATGAACATACTTTTCCTTGCTGAACTTTTAATAGTTGTTCTTGTCTTGCCAATACAATGAGCAATACAGTGGAAGGAGAACCCAACTGGTGTTGTGGAGTAAAATAGTGAGTTTAGAGTAGAGAAGGGTAGATGAAAAAGCACTGTCCTGATGGTCCTGCTCTCCAAAAGAGTCAAGAATCCTGAGAAAAGTACGAGCATTATGTTCATTCTTTATCATGAAGGGAGTAGTTACTTCCTTCCTTTGACTTAAAGTACAGATATGATAAGCAGCTAAAACATTAATACCATCACCTATTTGAGGTGCTTTTGATAGGGACACATTACAAGTAGAGGTGGAGCCAGGGGCACGGTGCCTGCATACTGGAAGAGGCATCAGGGAGCAGTAACATGGGTGCTTTTGTTTTCAGGTGGTGCTAGGGCACAGTGGTGGAGAGTTGGGAGACCACCATGCCTATCAGGTCAAGTTTAATTCCCCAAGGCAAGTTACTTCTGCCTTCACACTGTGTGTCTTCCCTTGCCTGTAAAAGAACTCATGTATTTTGTTGTGGTTTAAATGATGTAATGATTGAGAGGGGCTTAGCGAGATAGTTCTGCCTCAGTTACTTTTCTCTCATTACTGGAACAAAATACCTGATGTCCAGAATTAAGGAAGGAAATGTTGATTGAGCTCACAGTTTGTGGAGGTTTCAGTCTGTACTCAGCCGGCTCCAAGACAGAGTGGAATGGCAGAGGAGCTACGACTCATGGATCCAGGTGACAGCAAGAGCAACAAGAGCAAGCTGGGGGTCCTAAGAGAGCTAGCATCTTTCCCTTCCTTATATCACACTCAGGCTATCTGCCCCAAAGTGGGTGTAGCACTCCTAACCATAATCCCAGCACTGGACTATGAATTAATCGCAGACTCTTGAGTCCTACTCCATGGTTTCATGAGGTTTGGGGTGGACGCAAACTGTACCAAGATCTTAAGATTTTCTGTTGTTCTTTGCTTATTATTATTTGTCCTAAAAACAGCTCTGTCCTGTGTATAACACAGGTCAGCAGGTTCTTTGTCCATAGCTGTATGTGAAAGAGAGGGCAGTTAGGACTGTGACAAACTGTTCAGCTCTGTCATTATTACTCATGCAAATTTTAAGGCCACCTAGATTAAAACTGTTTTATGAAAATGCACAAGAAAATTAGAAAAGATAGAAACACTGGGAATGAACCTGTTGCAGTGTGCTAGGCAGGAACCCATTTTAATTTATGGGGTGGTACATTCTGCACCTTATTAAATGTTTTGACATTAAATGTTTGATTATGTTCATTGTTTCAGCTACATCTCTTGGTTAACGTTTAGAGATTTTAAATGTGCTTAGTCAAACTTAAACATAAACTGTCCATCAGCATAGCCAACCTATCTCTACCATCTAACGCTGAGAGCTCCACTTGGCTTTTCTACTCTGACTCTGGCAGATCTTGCTAGAAGTTTGATTCTAGGGGCTAGAATAGAGATCTGAAAATGAAAACATGAAGGATTGAAAAAAGTCAAATGGTAGAATACATTGCTAAGATTCTAGTTATGCAACAACTTGACAAATTTATCAAGCTTAGAAAATAATAAGCGTCACTACAAAATCACCCAAATAGGTGGAAACTGTGTATGTGGAAACCAGTGTGCACACACCCTACTAAATCTTGTCTTGAGGTCAAGCAATTATAAGGGACAGAGTTTTGCACAAAGTTTGTGCACAAAACTTTGTGCACAAAGTTTTGCACAAAGCAAAGCCCCAGGAATAACAGGACTTCATTAGCCAGGAATCCTCTGATAATCATATTTCTTCTGCCGTAATTGACTTCTCTCCTACTCGTGAGGCCAAGATGATGTTACCAGCAGAGGTTGCTCTTAGCTTGCGTCCAAGCTTGTTTCCCTTCTGTGTCACCACTAATGAGCTTGTAGGCTCACCCATGGCTTCTGATAGCCACACATGTTGGGGCATTCCTTCCTTCCTCTAGCCAGTGGCATCCCCAGGCTCTGTTCTAATGACTCCCAGTCCATTCTTCCCCTACACTACTGTGTGGGAGAATTAGACACAGTGTTAAGATAACAAGAATTTCTTAAGTGTTAACATTAATTAAAGAGGTGCTCATTATTCTGACAACTCAGGTTGTGGCCAACAGGACCTTCATTCCCTCAGTGAGCTGTGTAGATGATCTCTTCTCTACTGTGGTTTGTTGTATCCTTTTGGAACACAAGTAGTCTCTAATAAATTAAACTAAACTTATTCTTGAATCCAGACTCTGCAGCATTGTTATGTTACTAAGATGCTTATGTTTTAATGAGGTCCACTGTAGTGGTGGGATTGAGATGGTGTAAATCTGCAGGAATGAAAGGCTTATTCCAAAAAATTTTCTGCGGAGTCATACACATTTACAAAATCAAATATTCGCTAAAGTAGTGTAAGCAAGATGACAGAACCTATCCAAATGGAAACCAGAATATGAGGAGAAGTAGGCTAACAGACACAGAATTTACTTGATAGGAGTAACTCAAGTTTAATTTTTTGTCAAATAGCTTGCAAGCCAAAATAATTTCTGAGTAGCACTCTGGACTTTAATAATCTCAACCTGGAATTTACAAACTGTCATGATGAAAAAAAAGTTACTTGGATTTATTCCCCCAGCTCCATTGATTACCAGCTGAGGGTCCTGTGGCTATTTATTAGGCTTTCTGTGACTTAACTGATATAAAATAAGAATGAGAATATTATCTACCTGCTTGCTATCAAAATTGATGTATGTAGAGAACTTGGGATATTATGCTTTACATTGTAAGCATTCAATAAATGTTTTTGTTGATGAATCCAATTTGTGCATGATTTAGAGTACCAAATGTATAGCTCTGAAGTGATCATGTTCTGTTCATTAGGCACAGGGCTTGAGCCTTCCTGGACCTTTGCTACAGGCCCAAGCCTTCTCATCAAAATACCATTGCTTAGGTTTTAAATACAGCTAGGTGATAGCTACTTCACAGGAAGGGTTTTAGTGCTGTCCGTGTGGATTTAATGTAATGATGACTGTCTTTTCTGAAAATTTCTTTGTGTATGGAACCTGGAGTCTGTTGAACAGGTGGAGGTTGCTTGTTTTTGATATTCTCCAGAAAACATTTTGAGAACAAGGTTACTCTGGGGCCTGCTTCTGAATAAATATCTAGTTGCTTATGGTGGAGCACCAGATTCTGAACTCTGTTTTTGATTCTTACAACATTGCTACTGTCGTGTTAGAAATATTTGGGAGGGGGAAGAGAGGAAGGACACTTCTCTGGAGCTAAGTTTGACAGCAGTAAGATGCAAACATTTTGGACCAATTTAATCACAGCTTTAAGGAATTGTCAGGATTAGTCCAGTTCCAAGAAAGATGAACTCTACTGAGCTGTTTTGTACTAAGACTACTATCAAGATTGTCAAGTATCATGGAAGTTACTACATTCATCTACTCACACATTTATCCATCTGTCCATCCATCTGTCCGTCCGTCCATCCATCCATCCTTCTGTCCATCCATCC
>NDGN011490229.1:0-13835 GCA_002564285.1 Tympanoctomys barrerae | reverse complement strand
CTCAGGCCCTTGCACTTGCCAGGGAAGCGCTTATTCCACTGAGCCATCTCCCTGGCCCAGACAAAATCTTAACAACAACAACAAAAAAAATGGCCAAGGAAAATCACAGACTGTCAGTGCACAATAAGTGGGAGCCAAGATCGCCTCTTTGCCTTATGCAAGGCATTTTTATTGGCTCAGGTTTCCCTTCCCAGATGGAAAGCACCAGGGTGGGTGGTGCTTGTCTCTTAGGATAGTGTCTTTTGAGTTTATTAATTCACTCAACAAACTTTTTACCAAGCCCTACAAGGTACCAGCCTGCTGTCGGCTCAGTGAACCACACAAAAGTCCTGGTCCTGCAAGTGCCTGTTAGAGAGCAGGCAAGCCTTACAAATGAGTAAAGTGGGTGGGCCGTTGTGTAACCGCGGTAGGAAAGAGAAAGCTGATGTGTCTGTGTGGGAGGGGGGGTGCATCAGCCTGTGGCCAGGCAGGGGTGTAGCTGTCTCAGCACTCAGAGGCCAGACACCAGCCCTTGCAGACAAGGGCTTCATTTCCCATGGACCAGGGGCTTTCACCTAGATTGACAGACCGGCTAATCAGAGTGGCACTGAGGCTCTGGCTCGCTTACCAGCCCCTTTCCTAAGCATCCTGGGAGGGGCATTTGTTACATTCTTGTTGTATACAGGGACCCTGAGGCATGGGCCATCAGCCACTGCCAGCCGTTCAAGGGGCAATGTGCATGGCAGGGAACAGTGTAGGGGGGTGTTCTGGTGTTCTTGTCTGAGCTCCCCGGCCCTCCCATTCAGCCTGCTGTGTGCTATGGAAGCTGGAGCAAAACAGGCAGGGGAGGGAAAGGAGGAGTCATTGTCAGCCAGGCAGGCAAGGCCAAGCCACTGTGGCCACACTGAGTGGGACACCTTGCTTTGAAATGGTAGCCTATGCTCAGCACCCCCATCCCACTGTCCCCAGTGAGTCACAGCCTTCACCACCCCCTGAGGGGGTCATCCGGCTCAGGCATCTGGACTCAGTGTGACAGTTCCATGACTTAGTAGGACTCTGGGAAGTTTTCCAACCCGTTAGAGCCCATTTCCAGGTGTAAATGGTGTGGCTCAAACTTGAAGCTTCCCGCAAAGGCCCTGGCCTAGCTTAGGTCCTGCCGCAGGCTGAGCTCCCCAAGCCGGAACCCAGTGAGTGGAGTCCAGCGGAGGGGACTCAGGAGCTCAGGCCAAGGGCAGGGTTGTGGCTGGAGACAGAAAAGAGGGGCTGTTCTGGGAAGGCCAGGCCTCCTCCCAGGACTGGGTCTAAGCAAAGCATACCTGTTCCCTATTCCCTGGGACAGGCATTGACTGAGGAAGGAAGGTGACTGCAGCCTCCCTCATGAGCCCACAGGAGAGCACCCACCAGGTCCCACTGCCCTCCTGCTTGTGTGCTCAGGGTTCTGCCTGGGATTGTCCCAGGATTCCCGATAGCCCCAAGCTGGCCTGTGGTCCCTCTGCTCGGGGTCCCCCTGAAACCTCCAGTCCCCTTGATACGGGGAAGGGAGGATTGGTACCTAGGCACCTCCCATCATAGGATCTTCACCTGCCCCTCTCCCCTACCACAGTGTCCCTTCCTGACCCTCTGTGTCCCCCTAGGGATCTTGACTGGCTTTGTTAGGTCGGATGGTCTCAGGTGACACAGACCCTTCTCATGGCCCAGCCTGAGGAAGTCGCCCAATCATTTGTCCCAGTACCCCTGCTGTAAGGACTCACAGTGAAGTGCTCTGTGTGGAATGGGTGCTATCAGGAAGCCCCTGTGGTCCCTGAAGCAAGGCCTGCAGGGACCCTGGGAGGGGACTGCCATCCCTCTAAAGCTCCTGCCCGCCTGGGCCAGACTAGGTGGAAGGCCCTCCTCACCATGGACCATCAGGCATACAACTCTTGGGATTTCTCACAGCTGCCACCTCTGGCTGTCTCTTAGTGACAGGTAACCAAGGGCCTCTGAGCCTCTCCTCTGGCCTTTTAGGGACAGAAGACAAGTCTGACTGTCCTGGAGAGCATGGGCTTCCGTGTGGGCCAGACCCTAGGTGAGAGGTAAGATATGACTCTCCTGGCCTCCTCCACTTTGTCTGGGGACTCAGCAGGACCCTGGGGTGGAGGTCTGACTGGGCCCCAGCTCGTCACGTGACCCTCAAGGCTGCGCCAGGAGACACTGGGCTTCAGGGAGGAGCTGGATGTCCTCAAGTTCCTATGCAAGGACCTGTGGGTGGCCGTGTTCCACAAGCAGATGGACAGCCTCCGGACCAGTCACCAGGTGGGTGTGCCAGGTGCCTGCCTACCACAGTACCCCAGGCCTCCAGGTGGGTGGCAGAGCTCAAAGCCAGGGGAGCCAGGGTGGGGACCCTGTGTAGGAGGGAGGCCAGGTTGTGGTGGTAGCAGGCTGTTTGAAGACTGGCGGGAGCCTCTTCTGGCTTTCTGACCTGGCAAGTCACTGCTCGCCTTGTGCTGGTGCCAGCTGCCGGCGACTGCCCACGCCAGCCCAGCCCTCCAGCTGGGTCAGGGACCAGGCTTCCGGTTCCCCAGCAACCCTGAGGGGTGGGCAGACCTGAGCCCTTCCAAAGCTCAGAATGAGGGGCCCTAACACAGGTGACAAGAGAAGGGTCCTAGCCCACATGGCCCCTCTGCTCCTAGGGGACCTAGGTCCTGCAGGACAACAGCTTCTGCCTCCTCATCCCTATGGCCTCGGGCCTGCAGTATGTGGAAGAAGCACCCCAGGTACAGAAACTGGTTCAACCCTGCCCCGCCCCAAGTTAGACCTCTTCCCAGACCTGGGGGTGTCCCAAGGCCTGGGACCTGGTGCTGGCCTCCCTTGTGCCACAGTGGTCTGTGTCCCCTGCCCCAGTTCCTGGCCTTCACCCGCGGCCTTCTGTGTGGCACCCTCCGTACCCTGGGCTTCCAGAGCTTGGTCACCGCCTTTGTGACAGCCCTCCCTGCCTGTGAGTGTTGGCGGTGGTGTCTCCATGCCCATTGAGTGGGGGGGGGCGGCTCCACACACTTCTAGCCCTGCTCCCACATGAGTGCTGGAAGGTGAAGCCAGGCCATGAAGCCCCATCTGACATGGGGAACTTGAGGACCTGAGCCCTCAGTCACCAGGCCGGTCCATGCCCAGCCCTGGGGCAGCCCAGTGCTTCCTGGGTGGCATGCTGCCTGAAGAGAGACCCATCTGGGATTGTGGACTGAACAGGGAGACAGACATATGGACATCCACCTAGATGGTTTCCCTAGAGCGGGGTGGGAGCTCCAGAGGCCTTTGTACTCCCTGGGTAGGAGCCTCCAGGCTGCAGAGTGAGCTAAATCCCTGTCCCTGCCTATGCGCAGCCCTATAGCCTGTGGCCAAGTATAGGGTGCAGACTGTGGTCACCCTCTCCCAGTGCCCAGGCCACTCATAGGGACCTGGGGGCCCATGTGGACAAGGCCTGAGCAATACATGCCACAGAATCCCAGGTGAGGCCCCTCCCCAGCTTCCTACATGCCTGAACTCCATGCCTCCAGCACCCACACAATGCTGGGTGAAGCTAGCCGGGCAGAGTATTACCCCCTTTGGCCCACTCACTGAGCAGAGGGTGCCCTGCCCGGGCTACCCAGATCAGGGTGGGTGCTGAGTCGCTGGGTGTTTTCTGCCTCCCCCGCCCCCATGTCCCAGCCACGCTAATAGCAGCCCTTTCCTTCCAGGTAAGTTCCAGGGGGTGATCCGGAAACCCTGAGGGCCTGGAGCCCACCCTTGAAGCAGCCCAGCCCCCTCCCCCAGGAAGTGACTATCACCTTGCCCAGGATCCCAGGCTGCAACTTTTGGGTTGGTTGGTCTTAGAACTGGCACTGCCAGGGATCCTGGGCTCTAGGGTTGCCCCTTCCCAAGAAGAGGGTATCCGAGGGAGGTGGGGGGCACAGGGCCAGATGGTCCCACAGTGGCGGCTAGAATGGAATGATGTGGGTCGTGACACCCCAGGTGACAGGCATTCAATAAAGATTTTGTGTATGGTTCAAAGTGAGGGTGTGTCTCTAGTGACTGTGTCATGGGTCCCCTTGGGGGCACAGCACCCCTGCATGTTCACTCCATAGTCCCCCACTTTCCATGTGCCATCCCCAGCTGATTGCCTGGGTTCAGAAACCCATCACCTCCTCCAATAGCTGCTCCCCCCCCCTGCTGCCTTGGCATCTGCCAGTCAGCAAGTCTGGGGCTGCCCTCTGCCCAGCGGGGTGCACTCATGAGTACAGTTTCTCCCTGGGGAGCCCCCATACCTGCTCCCACCCACACTCAACATCCTGCACCAGTGGCCTTTCACTTTTTTTTTTTTTTTTTTTTTTTNTTTTGTGAAACCGGGGATTGAACTCAAGCCCTTGCACTTGCCAGGCAAGTGCTTTTTCCACTGAGCCATTTCCCCGGCCCCACCAGTGGCCTTTCAGACACAAGTCAGACCCACAGCAATGGCCTGCTCCATCCCTGGGCTGTTCCAGCGTCTTCTTGTGTTCACCCTGCCACCTCCCACCTCCTCCCGTTTGTGTTTGTAGCATCTAGGGCCATCACACACCTGGACTTGTGCGTGGGCTCACCTCAGCCTCAGAGCTGTGAACAGGCTGGAGTGAGACCCCAGGGAAGAAGGAAAGGCCCCCAGCCAGAAACCCCAGGTGGCTCAGACATCCTGTCTCCTGGCTCAGCCCGCACAGCTAAGCTGTGCCCCTCCACCTCCAGTAGCCACAGCCTCGCCAACCCACTGAGCACCTTGCCCTTCTATGCCAGCCCCGGGGGGACCCCATCCTGCCCCGGGTGTCAGCCATGGTACCCCCTGCCAACACACACTTCCCCTGCATCCTGGGTGGGGATGGGGTACACCATGAGAGGAAGTGGAGGGAGGAGGCCTTTGCAGTATGGGTCTGAGCACTGCAGGGAGGAAACAGGACCAGCTGGAGGAGAAAGGAGCTGGCCCTTGGAGCCAGCGCAGTGTGGCTGCCTGGGCAGAGCCCCACACGGCGCTGTCCTCATCACCATGAGACCACCCACCCTTGGGGAAGGCCTGCTCCCCGTCCTACCAGCCGCCACAGAGAGACAGTTCTAGGGAGTGGAGGGACTCCCAAAGTACCAAGCCCTTGCCCAGTACTGCTGTGGCGAGTTGGGAGCCCTACCAGCAGGCAGGAAGCCGAGCCTGGTGACAGGTGCAGCCTGTTCTCAAGACCCTGCTCTGCCTTGGGGCAGGGAGCCCTAAGTGGCTCCCAGCTCTGGGCCTCGGTTTCCTCATCTGTGAAGAGAGTATCACAGCAGCCCCTCAGGTGGTGAGGAAGCAGGGGCTTATGGAGCTGCCCCACACACAGCTGCCAAGTATGTGAGACACGTGAAGCAGCGGCTTCTAAGTGGGTCAGCCAGCCGCCACCTGTCAGCATCTGCTGTCCCTAAGGGCCAGGACGTGGGCTCAGTGATGCCTCAAGATAACCTGATAACCTCAAGAAGAAGGTGCCAGCCGAGCCCACTCAGCAATGAGGAAGCCAAGGCCCAGTACGGTGAAGTCACTGGCCCACAGTCACACAGCTGGGCTTGGGAGGAACTGGCAACGGAAGTGGAAAAGTGTCTTCCCAAGACATCCTCCTGAGACTCATCCTCGCTGTCCCTGCACACTGTCCCCCACCAGGACTGCCCAGGACTGTGTGCGCACCTTCCCCATCCTCTCCTGGGGTACACGGGGGTGCCAAGTCCTAGAGAGCAGCAGGGCGGGCTGCTGTTGGGAGGGGCGGGGGCTGGCAGCCAAACCGGTCGGGCAGGCGGCGCTTGGGCACCAGTTGGGCCTGCGCGGCAGACGGTCCTGTCGTGGGGCTGGCCGGGCAGCTCGGCCACGAGCAGGGAGCTGGGGCCGCGAGGCCACCACTGGGTAAGTACAGGGATCTGGTCTGGGGGGTGGGGTGGGGGCAGCAGGCAGGGCCCCACTCGTGGCCTCCAATCCCTACCAGTCCCACAGTGTCACCCGCCGCTGCCCACCAGAAGCATCCTTCCTGCCTCTGCCCTCCGGAGCCTGTGTACCCCGCCATTCTCAGCCTCCCCCAAAATGACCACCACAGCTTCACTGCTCCCCCCTTTTCCTTCTCACTCAGCCCTTCACATGTTCCTGGCTCTGAGCTCTCATTCACCCTGGGTGTCCTGGCAGCTTCCCAGCTCAACCCCATCCTCCCCCCGGCAGCCCCAACCTATTCTTTTAATGTCACTGGGCCCTCCTGCCCCTCTCTGGTGTCCTTGCCTCCATCTGCCCCAGGGGTCACCTCCACAGCCAGCCCCTCTCCACACTGTGCGGCTGTGCCTACCTCTCCCACTTGGGCCCCCACCCCATGACCTGGGACCCAACCATGGCCAAGAGGGACATCCTGGGGCACGGCAGGGACCCTGACCTCAGCTCTCCACCACTGCACTGGGCACTGAGCTGGCGGTGTCCCTCACCCAGGGTAGGCCCCGAGGTTGCGGCCCGCCATGCAGAAGCACTACAGCGTGCACTACACCAAGAGAGCCCACCCTGCCACAGAGCCCTGCTGCCCGGATGCAGAGTTAGGGCACCAAAAAGGTAAGGGCTCAGGGTGTGGGGTGAAGGGTGGGAGAGAGGAACTGGGGAGCTGCACTGAGTGGGTGCTGCCAGTACCCTCTGAAGAGGCTTTTGTGGTTTGGGGGTGATTTTATTTATTTATTTATTGGTGGTACCAGGGATTGAACTCCAGATCTTATACTTGCTGGGCAAGGGCTACTAGATAGCTCTACTGAGCTCTCTCCCCAGCCCTGATTTTATTTTTTTGTTGTTGTTGACTGGTCGACTGATTAATGCTAGGGACTGCATCAGTCCTTTTTATTTTTTACTTTGAGACAGGGTCTCATTAAATCACTGTGCTTGATTTATTGATTTATTTATTTTTGGTACAAGGAATCAAACTCAGGATCTTGTGCTTGCCAGGCAGGCACTTAGGCTGCTGAGCTATCTCTTTGGTCCTGGGCTTGAACTTTTGACCTTCTTGCCTGAGCCTCCCAGCAGGCTGGGATAACAGGCAATACCACCACAACTGCCTTATTCTTTTTGTTTTGTGTTTGAGATAGAGCCTGGCTATGGTGCCCAGGCCGGCCAGAAACTCCTGAGATCAAATGATCCTCCTGCCTCAGCCTCCCAAGTACTTGGACTGCAGGTGTTTGTCCCCACCACTGGCTGGTAGCCCTGACTGTAGAGCCTTTGGTGTGGTTAGGCCTAGGAGGTGGGCACAGGACTTGGATCAAAGACAGAAGGTTACTCGGGATGGGTCAGCTATTCAGCACTTCTGGGGGACAACCATACCTGGGGAAGCAGTGTAGGAGAAGAGGGGAGCCCCCATCTGATGTCTGAATGAGATACCAGATTCCTTCCTAGTAGGGCTCCCTGGGCCTACTTGGTCAGCACCTACCTTTCTGAGCCCTGGGACAAGCCTGCCCCTCCTTCCCTGTACCTGGCTGTCCCCACCTGTCACTCTGGCTGCTCTGGCCCAGCCAGATCACTTCCTGGGGATTATTCTCAGCACCCTCCCACCTTAGAGTCCCCACCCTGTGCACCCCTGACTTTTCAGGGCCACTGACACTCCTGCAGAGGATCCGGCTGGACTCTCCTGCGTTGTACCAGTGCCCAGGGCTGGGGATCCAGGCCCAGTCACCCCTGCTTCCTTCCTTCCAGGATGCTGTCACCAGTGGCGCCAGGACCCAGCGGCCACTCGAGCCCATGGGCCCTGTCGGCCATCCCCTCAGTCACACTGGCAGCAGGTCTACTACAGCCATCGAGGCTGTGGCAGTGGCTGGCACCGGGGCCCCAAGGTCCCCGTACTACAGCAGCAGAAGCAGCGGCAGTCCCAGCCTCCACCTCCCAGCCCTGTACGGCAGCGACTCAGCCCGGGTCACAGGGCCCAGAAGGGGCCAACCCCAACTGCTGCTGCCCCCACAGGACCAGCCAGCGCCCCCCAGCCATCCCCCATGCCCTCCATCTCACCCACCACAGCACCCGCCACGGCCAGCAGCGGCCCCACCCTGCGCTCCACAGCCCGCACCCTCCTGGAGCCCAGCGAGCCCACAAGTGCCCGGCCCCTGCCAGCCCCGGCAGCCTGCGGCTCCTTCACCTCCTACGGCTCCGGTGCTCAGCCAGGCCTTCTCGGGGGCTCTGCCTGGCTCCTGCCTTGCTTCTGCCTGGGCTTCTTGCTCCCTGGCTGGCACCTTGGGCTCCCTCCCATCCCTCACTCTGCTCCCTGCCCCTGGGTCCCAGGTGCTGTCTCTGCCTGCCCTGTCTACCTGTCGGGGTCCATGGCTTCCAGGCTAGGCCTGTGCTGGGCAGCAAGGGCCACCCTTCTGTCCATCTCCACCTCCTGGGGACCTGGCTCTGCTTTCTCTTCCCAATCCCCCATCCCCTGGCTGGGCAGGGGATGGGGAGGACATGTGACAGCCTGGTGTGGAAGAGACAGGCTCCATGTGGAGCCACTGTGAGAGGTAGGGAGGGGATGGGACAGGGAGAGGGTGTCCAGTGCGGAGGGCGCTGCCCTCCTGTGTACAGGTAGCTGGTGGCAATGAAGTGCCGACCACTCCTGCTGGCCAGGCACTGGCTAGGGCAGTGGGGAGCAGGGCACAGATCTGTCATGTTCTACAGGATGAGGGACAGCGACAGGAAACAGGATGAACAAGAAGAGATTAAAAGCGTGTCATTGGGTAACAACCCCACTGGGGAAAACAAAGCAGGGAGGGAGGGGGTGTAGGGATTGGGGGTGAAAAAGCATCAGGGGGCCTCTCAATGGTGACATCTGAACATACCTGTGCAGCAGGGCCAGTGAGGCAAAGGCCCTAGGCAGCTTGTCCCAGAGCTATCAGGAAGCAGTCCAGGATTTAGGAATGAGGCCAAAGCCACAGGAGGCTTGGGAAGGACAGGAGCCATTGATTGGAGTGTGGGCCACAGCCTGAGGGATGCGAGGCACTGGTAGCCTGACCAGGGTGGTGACAGTAGACGTGGGGACACGCAGCTGTTTCAATGCCTGGGTTGGGCACAGCCTTGTCACCAGAGCCTTGGGGCCAGGGTGCCCATTTCACACACAGGAAAATAGAGGGCGCATAAAATGACATCACCCATTGATCAGGCAGAACCAGGACTAGGTGTGGCCTGGCAGCCATCACCTTGGCTGACCTTGTCCTGAGTCTACCTTCTGGTTCTGCCACCAGCCCTGGGCCCAATTTCTGCAGAGGAAAGAGTCCAACCCTCAGGTCTCTCCAAAAGTGGGTGTGTTGCGCTGCTACGCACCATGAGGCTGGCCCGGCCAGCATGACTGAATGCTGCTACTTGGCACCCAGATTCCAGGTCTAGGAAGTTAGGTGCAGGGGGGCAGGGACAGGGACCCTCTGCAGAGTGGACAGCAACGGTTGTCTGTGGAGCCCTGCAGGGCTGGCAGTCTACACGGCAAGGGCATTGCCCTTAACCAGGGGCCTGGCCAAGACCCCTGGTGTCTTTAGAGGAAGGGACTGAACCTTGTGGAGGTGTCACTTCCTAGGACCCGCAGGGGAAGGGGCTGGGCCAGACTGGAACCACAATCTGAGCAAGAGTGGGATTAGTGACTTACAGGCATGAGGCCCTGGCAGGGGAGAGAGGTCAGTTACAGGGTGGACAGGAGGTGGAGAGGCTTCTCAGGGTAAACCCGCCCTGGTGCCATGCGTGCAGAGTGGGTGTGAGCCAATGCAAACATGGAACTTTTGAGGATGAAGAGCACTGTGGCCATTCTAATCCCTTGTGTCCCGAGAAAGGGCCAGGAAAACATGGTGATCTGGGCCAGGACAGCCAGATTGCCACAAGACCTGGGGGCCTGATCGGGCCTTCTAAGGGGTACATGTGGTCCCAGGGTTGGAGGCTGTGGCAGCCATGGAGATCTCCCTCCCTTCTTCATTGGCTTGGACCTGAGTCACCTCCAGGAAGATGCTGCTGCAGGGAGGGGCCAAAGGCGGGGCTTGGAGGGTTCTGGGAGGAGGGTGGGTGGTGCCTGGCCAGCCTCTCTGACTCAGTTTCCCTACCCCAACCCCAGACATCCTGACAGAGGATGACGTCTACTGCAGCTGCCTGGCCAAGACTCTCTGCCACGTGCCCGTCCCTGTGACTGTGGGTTTCTATGCCCCCTTTGGCTGCCGACTGCACATGATGCTGGACAAGATCACTAGTGAGGCTCTTTGGGGGCTGGGGATGGGGTGGGGGGACAGAAAATGCTATAAGGTCAGATATGGTAGTGCATGCTTCTTGTCCCAGCACTCAGGAGGCTGAGGCAAGAACATCGCCATGAGTTTGAGGCTAGCCTAGGCTACATAGTGAATTCAAGGCCAGCCTGAACTACCTAGTAAAACTCTCTCTCAAAAAAAAAGGAAACACTCCATAGAGTCCAGCCTGCCCCATCTGTAACAGCGGTGACCAAATCCTCCCCATGGTCACATTCAAGTCTTATCCCCTCCCTGTCCGCTCCTTTGCCATCAAATCCACTCTAAGGGATCCTCTTAAATTGAGCCTGCTCTTCCTTTGCTTGCTCAGGAGCCTTCCCTGCTGCCGTGCACCCTGAGGAAGAAGCCTGGCTCCTTACTGAAGCTTCCGGCTCCTGCGGGGCACCCCTAGGAAGCCCTGTAGACACAGCCAAGCTGAGTGGTGGCCAGAGCGGCTGGTGATTCCTCTGTATGCCTGAGCTAGCTGCTTGGGGGCATCCACTCAGAGACCCCTGTCCTGCCACTGTGGGGTCAGGAGGAGAGAAGCACAGGAAAAAAAGGGTGTTCCTGCCCTTTACTTCTGGTTGTTCAGACATTGTATGACACCCCCTCAGATTAGGGGACATGGTGACCCAGATAAAGAGGGCGCTGTCCAGCAGGGAAGACTTCCTCAGACTCAGAGCCTTGGGAAGGGCTGAAGGCCCCTGAGCTGGCCTGAGATCAAGGAGGGCTCCCTGGAGGTGGCAGCACTATAAGCTCTGTGCCAGAGGAGCAGCGAACCGGGAAAGTGAGAGTAGGGCTGTGACCCAGCGTCTCTCATGCATTCATTCCTTAGGCTTCCCTGGAGCCCCCTTCTTAGCACCTTTTCAGGCTCCATCCGTTTTCCACCAGGCAGCCCCACCCTTGACCCTGTCCTGGCTCTTCTGCCCATGCCTCCTCTCACCCTCTCTCCTCTAAGAAGCAGCTTCTGCCTTGCCCCCCCCAGTCTGGCCCTCACTGGGCTTCGGGTGCCGGTCTCTCCTCCCCTGCCTTGGGCATCTGCACCCCGCTCCATAGGGCTCTCCAGGGCTCACCTGAAGCCCAGCGCAGCCCCCAGGTCTCTCAAAGACATGCTCTGTTTTGACCAGGCCCCACCTCTCAGCCCCTCACATCATCTCCTCTCCCCTCAGTGCTCATGCAGCAGGAGGCGTCGCAGCGGGAGCTGGAGGAGCTGCAGCACGTGCAGTGGCGGCCTCGGCAGGTGCGTGGCTGGGGTTACCCGCAGCTGCTGTGGTACCTGGTGTTCCTGCAGCCCATCATCACCGAGATGCACCTGCGGCGCAAGAACGTGGAATTCCTCTTCATCCGCTTCAGCGCCTGGCAGTACGCCGGCACAGACAAGCTGTGGGCAGGCCTGGTGACCACGCTCTGCGATGGCATCCGCCACCACTATGGCGCGCTGCCCTTCAGTGTGTACTCCGTGCTGGGCAACAAGCCGGCCACGTCGCCAGGTGTCTGCCAGCGTGAGTGGCACTGCCGGCTCCGTGTGTGCCTGGCGCTGCTGGCGCTGCTGGCGGCGCTGGCCCTCGGCATTGGTCTGCTCTACCTGTCCCTGGGGGGCCTCAACCACACGGCCCCTGGCGGCAGCTTGCTGAAGGTATTTGGTGGTGCGGCCACCACGCTCTCAGGCTCGGGGCTGCTCATGGCCGTGTACTCGGTGGGCAAGCACCTGTTCGTAAGCCAGCGCAAGAAGATCGAGCGGCTAGTGACCCGTGAGAAGTTCGGCAGCCAGCTGGGCTTCATGTGTGAGGTGAAGAAGGAGGTGGAGCTGCTCACCGACTTCCTATCCTTTCTGGAAATCTACCAGCGGCGCCGGCTGCGGGTGGTGCTTGAGGTCACGGGGCTGGACACGTGCTACCCAGAGCGCGTGGTGGGCGTACTCAACGCCATCAACACGCTCCTGTCCGACAGCCATGCACCTTTCATCTTTATCCTGGTCGTGGACCCTAGCATCCTGGCCGCGTGCCTTGAGAGCGCTGGCAACATGAAGGGCACGGCGGACAACGGCTACCTCTTCCTCAACCGCACCGTCACGCTGCCCTTCTCCGTGCCCATCATGGGCCGACGCACCAAGCTGCAGTTCCTGCACGATGCTGTGCAGAGCCGCGATGACCTGCTCTTCCGCGAGATCACTCGCAAGCTGCGGCAGGCTGAGTGCCAGGCGGGCGAGGGCGTGCAGCTCCTGGCGGTGGAGACGCAGGCGGAGGCGGAGCGAATGCAGGGCCGCATCAATGCGGAGGCGTCACGCCGCATCCAGGAGGCACTCTTCTGCCTACACGACGAGCACGACTGCCTGTATGAGTTTGTGCCAGACAACGTGGTGTCTATGCGGCGCATTGTTAACACGGTGCCCATCACCGTGCGCCTGCTGCAGCAACAACAGCAGACTAACTTCGTGGGCCCCACACCGCGCCAGGCTGTGGCGTGGGTCGTGCTCGCCAACCAGTGGCCCTGCCGCCTCAGCTGGGTGCTGCAGTGCCTGGAGGACAGGCAGCAGGCAGGGGGTGAGCCCGAGGCTGGTGCGCGGCTCTGGGACGTTTTCTGTGACAACAGCAGAGAACTTCACAGCATGACCAAAGCATTGCAGAATGTGCTGGACCTGGACGGTGACCCCGAGCTCTTTGAACGCTTCCTGGGCTCCGACTTCCCCTTCACTGTGGCTGAGGCTCAATGCCTGCTGCGCTGCACTGTCAACCTGGACCATTCCATCCGCCGTCGCATGGGGCTTATTCGGGCGGTCAGTGCACTCAAGCCCCCCAGCCCACCCAAATCCCCAGCCCGAGATGTGCCTTCTGCTACTCACCGAGTCACTAATGCTGCAGGGGCATCCCCAAGAGGCCATGTGGCACAGCACACCAGTGAAACCCACCATCCCCTGGACTGGGCCCACGGGGGGAAGCCAAGGTTGGCAGCCTGAGCCGGGTAGGCCCTGAATGGATGAACCCAGGGCAGCAAGCTGTCCACTGTCTGACAAAGGTGTAGGGGGCCACATCTCCCAGGTCACTCTGGGTCTCAGTGTGAGTGCCCCCCAGTGGGGAGGGAAAGTGCAAGGAGGAAGATAGGGCTCCAGTGCAATAAATCTTGTGCTTAGCCCTCCCCCAGTGGATGCTGTTCAAGTTCCCTAGCTCAGTGAGGACTGGGGACCAGGCCTGCCCTGCCCTGCTCACTTCCTGCAAAAGGAGCCAGGCCTCTGCACTGTGCATTGACATCCAGGTGGCAGGAGGGCTGCGGGGGCGGTGGGTGAGGCAGAGGAGACAAGGGGTGGATGTATCAGGTTGACTCAGGCAACCAGGAGTGCCCAGGCCGGAAGGAATCTGGGCCCTTGTCCTTGTGCCCTAGCCTGTCTTCTGTGGCATTTCCAGGGTGCTGCACCCACTGACCTCGAGAGGTTGGCTGGTAGCACCATCACCCCAAGAGGAGTAACTGTCCAGGAGTAAATACCCTGTGGGCTCGTGGGAGGCCACTTGGTGGCCATAGGCTGGTCACTAACAATGAAGATACCTGATTGGCCACTTATTGAAGGCTAGCAATTGGGACATTCCAGTCGCTGAGCCAGCACCTGGGCTGACATGGATGGGCTGGGC
>NDGN011490224.1:0-20051 GCA_002564285.1 Tympanoctomys barrerae | reverse complement strand
CTTTCCTCCCTGAAGCTGTTGCGTGTCCCTTTACTTGTAGCCTCCCTTCTCAGTAGCAGGGCGAGGGTGAAAGGCAGCTATTTTTCTCTCCATGTTGGTGCTGATGAAAACAGGTCTGTGAGAAGGCAGAAGAGAGGGAAGCAGCAGGAAGGAAAGCAAAAGGAGAGGGCAGGCGGCCATGGAGCAGGGGTGGAAGAGAAGCAAGGAGGAAGAAGAGTAAGTGTGGGAAGGCTTCCGCGGCCATTCACCCAGCGTAACTGTGGACGCAGAGCGCACACTTGGACGTGGCTGCGCTGACCGCCACGGCAGGAGACGCCAGCGTGCGCCTAGCTTACTACCCAGACTGTGCAACGGAAAGCAAAGCAGAGCTTGTGCTCAGGTGTTTAGGCTATATACAGTGCGAAGCAGTCGAATATTTTAAAGCAAGCAGTAGTTATTGTAGATTTAGGGTTTTCATGGGAACATTTGATACAGAAATACCAAAGTTCTGATTTCTTTGGTTTGGTTGCACTGTGTTGTGTTTTTGAATTCAGATTTTTGCTGAGTAGCTCAGCATGGCTTGAACTCACTATGTAGCCCAGGTTGGTTTGGAACTCATGGCAATCCTCCTGCCTCAGCCTCTCCAGTGCTGACCTGTGACACCTTGTCTGGGTAGCTTTTGTTCTAGTTTCATCAGAAACCCAAACAAATCTTCCTGACACAATGAAGGGCCCACCTCTGTTCCCACAGGGCAGAAGGTTTGATTTCAAACTCCATCCATGGAAGAGAGGATCACGTATCTGAGTGATGAGCACATTTTTATAACCTCTGACTAGCTGAAAGTGATTCTTGGGCTGAGAGACTGTTTTTGCTGATGTCAGCTGATGCCACTGTGGAATGAGAAGGAACTTCTTTCCTTCGAAGAGGCTAGAAAGATAACAGACTGTCATCACTCCACACACCATGTGGAGGATTTAACATAAGCAACATCATGAAATTTCACAATAACTTTGAGAAGAAGTTGTTTTGAATCTAATTGATGAAGAAACTTCAGGTCAGAGAGGAAATCCAAGGATAAGCAGAGCAGTTTCCTTCCAGCTTCATTGTGCCTGGTCATGTGCTCAGCTGCCCTCATGATAGGAACAGTGTGCCTCACCATCACCACCACCGCCAGCCTCCATCTATTCATCAATCACCGGGTAAATGAATGTGACCTTTTGATGAATGTGCTCACACTTGGCTCTTGTGGTAGACCCCACCCCTCCACTTGGCTTCCTATAGCCCTTCAAATGGTTGATCCCCAAAAGCCCAACTTTTCACATCCTCTTAAGCTGGATGTCCTTTAGCCAGAGGGATTCACTGATCATCCAAGCTAAGGAAAAATATATTTGAGGAAAGCTCAAACAGCAAGAAATAAAATGGGAGCTCTGAGTGCCTAGAAAGGTTCAGATCCCCTTGGCAAAGAAGCTAGCCTCCTCCTGCTGAGAGCAATTTTGGTCTGCCAAGAGCCTTTCCACACCCTAAGGTTCCAGGGTATAGCCAGCTATTAAAATTGCTAATCACTTGTTAAATTGTGCAAACCTTCCTGGGAACAGGCTCATTTGCATGTGAATTAGGTGTCTAGAATAGTTATAATCGTTCAATTATGTGATTATGACCGGGAGAGTCAGATTTAAGACAGAAACTACAAGATGTCTCAGGTCACTGGCAGGTGTCCAAGACACTTGGGGAGGCCTGAGCCTCACGAAGTAGATCTGAACATCATGTCACGCCAAACACAAAATTTTCTGGCTAATGAAGGAAAGGACGGGGTGGTAACTGCCTAGGCTGGGCCAGAAGTGGATAGAGATTGAGGCTGAGTCGTCCTCTGACAAACCACGCTTGATTCCCTGAGCGGCAGGACCTGTGAGGTGAGGGCACACTCCTGCGCCAGTTCATCCCCGCCGGCCGTATCTCCTCAGCTCAGCTTCCTGGATGCTCCCTCCTGTCTGTGGCCCTCTGGCCTGTCTAGGTAGGTTGACTATAAGACACTGGAAATGCTGGAAGCTAAGGCAGCTAAGACAGCAGAAAGAGCAAAGCACAGCCCAGGAAGCACACAAGAAGAGGGCGGAGAGGGACCGTGAAGACTCCTCTGGAGTCAGTCTTGGAGAAGGTGCTAAGTCACGTATGAGTCTCCCCGGCCTTGGGGCTAAGTTCTATTTTTCTGCTTACCATAAACATTTTATAAAGTGCTCAAAAGAGCTGCACTTCAAGGAGACTTTGGGAAACCTACGAGCCAGTCTGCTGCTGTGCAAGTCAGTGATTCCTCTGTTTCTCCACATCAGAGAAAGAAAAAGAGCCTCCAAGAGAGGAGGGGAGTTAGGCCTTCTGGGAGTCTGCAGCTGTCAGCCAGAGGCTGGCAGTGCGGGACCTCGTTTTTCTCATCCTCATGAGCTTGCTGTGCACGTGGGGAGCCGCTCTGCTCCTTATGGGTTCAAACTGCCTCCCCCCATAGCCTGCCACTCAAGGAGAGAGAAGCCTGAGGATAAAAATGCTGCTTTTACGACCCAAAGTAACTCACACATTCAATGCAGTACAAAAAAGTACAAATTAATGAACTGTGTCTAAAATCTTATAGGAATGCACAGGTCTAAGAACTGCCTGGATGATCTGAGGACTACAAACAAAATTCCAAGGTCTGAGCAGCCCTCAGCCACAGTAGAGGCTAAATCACTGCCTCAAGGACCGTGAACCAGCCAATCGGATTGCAGGTAAGTTCAGCTATGTGCACAGCCTTGCAGTCACCGCCATGTGGGCGTGGGGAAAGGTGTGGGACAGTCAGTGAGCTGTGCTCAATGAGTACGAGTGTGGGCGGATGCGCAGGTGTGAGAGAGCACAGGAGGGAGAGAGACACAAAAGTCAGTCTTCCATGGATTGCAGAAGTACACACAGGGTACATCTTCATGACCTTTGTCTTAGTCATTTTTTCTCATTTCTGAGACAAAATATCTGACTCCCAAAGTTAAAGGAGAAAAGGTTTATTTGGCTCACAGCTTGTAGAGATTTTAGTCTATAATCAAGCAGAGGGGCATTGTGGAGAAGAAACAGTTTATGGATAGCAAAGTAAAAAGGGACAGTACAACTCTCTACCCGTCATGTCTTCTGCAAGCTGCAAGGTGTAGTAGCGCTCACACCCTTCATCCTCGTGCCCTTGAGCCTCGCATTGCCCCAGGAGTCAGTTCCAGCATCACACATTTGAGATCCTACCAACTCTGCAAAGCCCACCTCTGACCACACGAGGCTCTGGGGGGACATCTGAACACAGGACACAGCACACTTTCAATAGGCAGGCCCTTTAAGACAAAACAGCCACTAACCATGAAAGAGGGAAACTGCAAATGGACAGATTACTCCATTAAACTAAAGCTTCTGGTAATGACAGAGTAACCTGCATGAGCGTAGCCCTGCTGCCAAAGTAATGGTATTTTAGGAACACACACACACACACACACACACACACACACACACACGAGGCAGGGAGGAGTGCAGTGCACCACTGCGCTGAGGAGAGGAGAGCAATGTAAACCTATACAGTTCTGCTCGTGTCTCAGTTACTTGTTCTCATTGCTGAGATAAAATATCCAACACTCAAAGTTAGAGGAGGAAAGGTTTATTTAGCTCACAGGTTGTGGAAGCCTCTGTTATAGTTGGCTGGCTCCAGGGCACGGTGGCCTGGCAGGGGGACACTGCCTTACAAAACAGGGGCAGGCAGAAGGAAGAGAGAGCATCAAGTCCAAGCCCCCTCGGCAGCTTCTTTCTGCCCCTTTTATTCTATCTGGGCCCCGGGTGTAGGGCAGGTGCCAAACCACTCAGAGGACCGATGTGGCAACCACACAACCTTGATCCACCTGCCTCTGGAAAGGCCCATATGACTGCATGAGGCTTTGAGGGGACATCTACACACAAACTGTGACAGTTGAGCACCCAAATTCAACTGACTGGGTTTGGACCTGGTGCACAATCAGCAAGAAAAGGGAGGCAAACTTGTGGGAGATGACAATGACTAGACTTGTTCTCATTTTTCTTAATCTTTTAGGTCTTATTTATCCTACTTAGTAAGTGGTCAGTATCTATCGGGCCCCTGCTTTGGATCAGCCGCCAGATGGCAAAAGGAATTTCTGTTGTGATTCACAAAACTATCACGATGCACAAATGGGACTGGCCGAGCTCCCTGCAAGGACACCTGCAGCCGAAAGGGACAGCAAGCTGCAGGGCTCCAGCGTGGGTGCGGAAGTGCTTCTGGCCACCTGTGCCTGGGAAGTAGGGCAAACACCAGCTCACACGTGCCTGTCGCTGCTGCTGCTGCACGGCTCCTGGCTGCCAGCATTTGGGTCCTTCTGGAACAAAAGCTGCACGCCTCCTCCTAGCAGTCTGCTCGATCCTCGCCACCCTACAGGCATCTATTGAGTACAGTAGCAAGAGGTGACCCGTCTCTCCGAGCCAGTCTCTGCTCACCCCTTTCTCAGACATTTCTTCCTGAAGAGCAGTTGGCAGAAACAGAGCAGGGTGCCTGCTCCCAAAATAAATGAATAAAATGGAAAGAAGAGAACACATCAAACCAAAGTGGACTCAAGCACGAGATCTTGAGAGGACCCGCGAGAAGACTCAGGAAGGGCTGTGCAAGCAACAGTAGATCTGTGGCCAATGAATTATTGACTTATTTATTTTTCCAAAATTCAGTGGAAAAGAGTGAGTGCTTGGGGCCTGTGGAGTTGATTTTCAGTGTCTTACTCTGTGCGAAATTATGTAGTCATGGCAAAAAATAAGGAATGCTCTGGTTTCCTTGCCAGTAAGAATGGCTCACCGCGTACGGAAGCCACAGTGGCTGGTGGCAGCCGCCGCTCTGTGTTCCAGGGCCACCTCTTCCCCGTTGCTCTTCATGCAGTGTCCTGTACCGCCTCTGTGCTTTCCACCCCCGTCTTGAATGGCTCTTCTCCATTTCCTCCTCTTTTTCCTCTTCCTCTCTCCTTTCCTCTCTTACTGTTCCCAGAGCGTCTCCCATCTCCCTCCCCGTGCTCCTTTCTCCCTGGAACCCGTGATCACTCTGCCAGCTTTGCGAGGCTTGCTTCCTCCTCTGCATGTGCCTCTCAGTCCCTCTTTCAGCCCTGGCTGCTGTCTCCAGCACTTTGCAGACTCTTTCATCCTGCAAGATGCAACCCATGGTTGTGACAAGGGCAGTGGTGCTGAGGGCTTAGTCGCTGCTCAAGATCCCACAGCGAGTCATGGGTACTCCCCCAGCATAGGCTCAACCTGTGAGCAGTAAAGAGCTCCTGGGCCTTGGGGGGCCTCAGGCCCTGTGTCCCACTGCAGTTTTTGTCCTGAAAACAGAGACAGACCAGATGGGATAAGTCAAGGGAAAGAGACAGCTTCCATTCAGGGATGAGTGTGGTTTTTCCTTCAGCACCAACGTAGGTCTTATCGTCCCATGTGCTTCGTAACTGTGTGATTTAAGCTGGTCTGTAACTCACTATGTAGCCCAGGCTGGCCTCCTCCTGCCTCTGCCTCCTGCGTGCTGGAATTACAGGTATCCGTTGCCACACCTCGTATTCTTCCCTGTATTTTATCCCTTCTTACTGGGGGAAGGTGAGCACCGGCTTGGGTTCCGGTACTAACCTGACCACTTCTTACCTCAACAGCCCCACAGGGCTACTGTAGAATCTTGGAGCTGACCCTCAGGGACGGCAAAATGGTCTCTGTGTATGTTGGGCTCCAAACACTGTGCGTAGCATCATGCCTGTGGTGAGCCAGGGCGACTTCTGTGAGGTGTGTGCCTCTTAGGTCTCGGCGCGCCCTTTCATCTTCATTTAATCCTCAGAAGCTTAGTGCATTTACATCAACTGAGCCCACAGAAGGGCAGAGTGAGCCCTGGGGAGAAGGCAGATGCTCTCCTGACTGCACTGCGGTGGGGAGTATGGGGCGGTGCTGCTTGGCAGAGCCCGAGGGAGGGCACTGCTCGCTGTGTCATCGAAGAGCTGCATCCTCCTGTTTCAAACTTTCTTAATTATATCTCAAGGGAGTGAGGAGGAAAACTGTATGAGAACTGGTAATTTTGCAGTGCCAAGCATATTGCTGTATATCTGAGAGGTCAGAACGTGGGAGGTGAGGAAGAAGGGCAATTCGCAAATGCACATCAAGGGTGATGAGAGCAGCAGGGAAGGAGACAGGGCCAGGGCCCGTGGGGGCAGATTTCCCACCATGCACTGGGAGAGTTGGGGCCAGAAGCCACAGCGGCAGCAGGAGGACACACCAGCCCATTGTCCTCTCAGACTCCTGCAACACCCACAGCTGCTCCCTGAGTGCAGGCTCCACACAATGGGGACTGAGCCTCCATGCCCAGAGCCGTGCCCACACAGCACCCTGTACCTAGCACCTCCCTCCCTGACTGAGCACCATGCGGCTCCCAACACTTGCTGCAAGGGGATAATGTAGCACAGGTTAGTGCACTGGTGCTTAGGTATTTTTTAAAAGCCCTGAATAATACACATAACACACCTTGGCTTCCAGACATGTCAGTGCCTTTGAGACAGCAGTGATGAGGCTGGCCGTCCACGGGACACAGGTCTGTGAGCGCAGGCCCGCTCAGCATGGCCGGAACCCTTGTACCACTTGTTGATTCCCTTGGCTCCCACGTTTGAGCAGAGCAAGGAAGGACCTCCCCTGCCTCTCTGTATGCTCCATGCATTGGTTAAAACATGCTGAGGAAGAGGGATATGGAACCTAGAAAGCGTCTTATACCTGGATCAACGTAAAGCAGGGTCCCAGGGTAGAGTGTGTGTTTGGTTCTGTCATCTGCCAACGTTGTCTTTAGCTGTTTTCAACTTTTCTAACAAAGCCTACATGGTCCTGCACACCTATAACCTGAGGCTGATGTGGGAGGATTGCCCCATTGAGACAACTTTGTGATTTACTGATGTCTTGCTAAAAAAAAAAAAAAAAAAAAAAAGTAGGAAAAAGGCCAGGGATATAGCTCAATGCAAAGACCTAATTAAGTGCTTGTTTATAGCAAGTTGCAGTCATCAGCTCTCTCCAAGTTATGATGGGAGAACCGGTATCCAACCTGCAGTCTCCTCTTCAGAAGCCTGTGATATGGCCTACAGCCCTCGGGGAGCGGCACTGTTGATAGCCTGGCTACCCTAGCCCCAGGCAGGACCATGTCTCTCAAGTGAAGTAAGTGTCCTCTTCCCTCTCTTGCATCTCAGGGCCTGGACACAGCAAGACTGTCACGGACACGGCCAGGAGCCATCTCAGTGGGACAGATGCTGTCATGTTTGGCAGAGACAGCGGCCCTGGGGTCATGCCTACCTCCGACTCACATACCTTCCTCCTCTGTGGCCCTCAGCAGTAAGGACTTCTTTGACTCTTGCTGGGACTGTTCATTTTAGGGAGGGGCTGAAGCACAGACATCAGTTAGCCAGGAAGGAATCACTGGGCACAATTAAAATGTGTGAGTGCAGGAAGAGTGGCCCAGAGATCCAGACACCCCTGTAGAGGGAGAAGCACACCTGGGGAGGAGCTGGGCCACTGTGAGGGCTCCAGACTGTGGGGAGGTAAAGTTAGGGCCGAGGGGCAGGCTCTGTGCTGGGCCTCAGCCCCAGACAGGTGCAGAAGGACTCACTACAAAATGCTGGCCCGGAGGGGAGCACATGTGACAGTGGGTCAGAGGAGGGGCTCAGGCTCCATGACCCTCAGGCCCTCGCATAGCCTGCTCACACTGTGAAGACTTGCTACCTCAGGAAAAATGATCAGTTAATGACTTCTTCCCAACCTTGAGGGTCAAGAGGCTGAGTTGGCTTTCAGGCCCAGATTTCTCGCTTTGAGACCCCATATCTGTCCTTTCACCCTTGAAGCTGCTGAGACACCCAGGGAGACCCTGCGAGAGGTGTCACTCCTGGCTCCTCTCCATCTAGCTCAGCAGTGACATGTGTGAGGGGTGTGGGTGCCCGACTGGCAACCTAATAGGTGGAGGGCCAGGGGTAGCCTCAGAGGCACAGGGCAGGCACAAGGAGACTACGCAGCCAAAAACGCGAGCCACGTGGAGGCTCAGACACGGTGCGGCAGCTTCTGATGGTCAGGATGCTCTCCTGACCCGCCTTTCTAGCTCCCTGAGGGTCCTCCTGCCCACAGGCCTGGAGGCCTCACTCCCCGGAAGGTCTGCTTCCGCATCCCACCCTAGGGAGCCAACTTTCTACATTCTTCAAGAATGCAGTGCCTAACTCTTTCCTTCTTTGGCCCAGGAGTCAAAATCCTGGGTCTCTATTAACAGAAGCCCTCTTAGATAAACTGAGAGTTAGTCTACACTCTTTAGAGCAGGCTGATAGCAGGAAAGCTGGCCATTCTGGCAGGGAAGCCCGTTTCCCGTCTCCGCGGAAAGCCCTTTGACACTACTGGGGGCAGATCCCCCACAACCAACACCTCCTCACACGTCTTCTGTCCAATATCAGGCATTGACGAAGCCACAGGAAATTCAGACCTGGCGAACGAAGAAGAGACTGTGGGCTTGCTTGAATGACAGAAGACGACAGAGCAGCTGACATCCGACATGACCGAACGACAGTGGAATGCCGGCACAGGCGGGCAGCATCTTCTCCCCAGATGTAGCAGACTACCTCACAAGGGCAGAAAGCTTGGCAGGATTAATCACTACCTGGAAAACAATTTCACACTAGAATAAACAGAAGAGGGAGAGAATAATAAATGTGTTACATCGTCCAGTTCTTAACCTGAGCCTTGATGTATATTAAAAAAACAAGTCTTTTGCTTTCAGCAATGACAAGAACTCATCTTGTTTAGCAAAATAAGATAAAGAGTTCTGGGGTAGAGGGCTGGCTGGCTATGTGAGGGAAGACAGCCTGAGATGATAAATATCTAACGTCAAGCTTTCACTCAGCCTTGGGCTTCCAGGGATGGGAGCAGCTAACTCGGTTACATCTGAGGGAGCAGAGCAAAGAGGATGCTCATAGGACATTAGGAAGAAGAGGGTTGACTTCCCGAAGGTTGTTACAAAAGGCAGAAATGAAATGCAAAAAATGGACAGTGACTCCTCTGTAGAAGCAACTGATCTCTGAGCGGGACAGTTGCTCTCCACTTTCCACATCCTGTCTGGCATCTTGCAAAGGCATTTGCCTCGCTGTGTGGAAGCGGAGCAGGAGGCATGAGGAAGAGCTCATTCCTGAGTCAGTCTGCTGGACAGAGGTGATTGCAGTGTTGATGCTAAATCAATCAGGGGCCATCAGCGAGAAAGCACTTTCATCCCAGAGTAAATAGATTTGCACACCTACAGTTCATGGCGCAAACAGGCAGAAAAATTTTCTCTTTGTTTCCCTGGTTGGATGTGCCAGAAGGCTTCTGTGATATTTTAGTGGACGACACCAGAGGACGTGCCATGGGAAATGATTGAACTGCACTCTGGGTGGTGTTTTTCTTTTTAATCTTTATACATGTATTTATTTGGTATAGGATCTCACTATGCAGCGTGGACTCATAGTGATCCTCCTGTCTCAGCCTCCCCAATGCTGGATACAGGGCTGTGCCCTCATGTCCAGTTTCAGTGGCCAGCATAGCACACCCAGGGTTCCAGGACTGACATGGCATACTGTTCTGGAGCTCAAACCTGGTTCCTTGTGCTTGCCAGACAGGTGTTCAGACCACTGAGCTATCTACCCAGCCCGGTCATGTTTTCTTTTTTGAGGTGGTGGAGACCAGAGATTGAACTCAGGCCCTTGAGCTTGCCAGAGAAGCACTTATTCCCCTGCGGCATCTCTCTGGCCCTTCCAATCATGGATTTTAAGATAAACTAGAATTGCTGTTTCTGCCTAGGATGATGTCACAGTGTTTCCTAATGTATAAAGGAAGCCTTTGAAAATCCTTTAAGATATACTCACAAGTAGCAGCACCTGCAACTCTAGCATTCTCTCATGTGGGCCGGTTGCTCACTTCCTCCTAGGCCTCTGTGAGACCTGAGTGCCAGGGCGTGGTGTTGCCTTGGACATCACATGGGCAGACCCCTGGCAGGATGGTCAAGGTGCTTGACATCCTGAGCATCTCTCTGAGGTGAATCCAAGGAACGTTTAGAGAATGTTAGATCCAAGAACATTTTCAGTATATCACAGGCCTCCCCAAAGTCTAGGTGTTCATGTAGACCAGAGCTATTTCTTTGTTACATCACTTACTGCTGTTTAAACAAGCAAAGCCTGCGCTCCACCAGGTCATCAGCCCCAGCCCAGTGCTTTGCTCGTAGAAAGTACATATTAAATACATGAGTAAATCTGCTTTATTGATTGCAATAAAAGCCATCTATCTCTTTTCTCTGGGTTTGCACATCCATTTCTCCAGCTCTGTCTTAGCACTGGAGCAGAATGGCCCAGGAGAAGATGGCAAAGTCCGTGCAGATTTCAGATGGAGGCTCCGGACCGGCAATGAGGACCAGGTTGGGATCAGTCTTCCTGATAGACAGAAATCTGGGCTCTACCACTCCTAGGAATAGAGCATCTTCCTCCAAGGAACAAGATGAAACCAAGCATGCAAAGGACATGTGAGTACACGGGGCTGTCCAGGGCTGGCATGTGAGCATGTGGGGCTGTCCAGGGCTGGCACGTGAGCACGCGGGGGTGTCCAGGGCTGGCACGTGAACACGCAGGGCTGTTGAGGGCTGGTACGTGAGCATGTGGGGCTGTCCAGGGCTGTCTTGTTAGGCGTGAGCAGACTGGGAAAGCAGCACCAGCCTGGGAAGGCGCAGTCAGGGGTCGCTCTGAATGATGATGGCTGCTTTGTTTTCAAGACCTCTTGATAAACATGCTGAAAAATTCACTGGTCTTCCACTTCAAGAGCCTTTAGCTATGCAGAAAGCATAGCCTTCCCCATGTCACCTGTCTGGCTGGCCTGAGGAACCTGAAATCACACTGGCCAGGTAGTTTACACAGATACAGGAGAAGAGGCAGCTCCCTAGTGAGTGAGGACTAATTTTGTGCAGCTTGAGTGGGCAGAATTCTGTTCCATGGACAGAGCGAGTCACAAAGATTTTCGCCGAAGTATTTCATCTCCCAGCCTGTCACAAGGGCTCAACCTCCTCACTAGCGCTCAAAGTTTGATTTCTTATCTTCTCACCCAAGTGTCTGCCACTCTCAGGGTCCGGTGACCTAGAAGCCACCATGCATCCTTGGAACTTGCCTGGTGAGTTAACGCGAGAACAGAAAGCTGAGAGCAATACCTTGCCGAGATGAAATCCAGGAGAAATCAATGTAGGGAGAGAGTGTGAAGGAAGAAACCCAGGCTCTGGAAAAGCAAAACTCCCAGAGCGCCAGGATATCGGAAAAGTGTAAAAGAAAAAAGAAACGAGAAAAGGCCAGGCACCCTTCTCAGGGGGCCACTGACCCAGTTTCAGGGACGCCCCCCACTCAGCCGCGTACCACCCTGCTCGTGATGACAAGCGGACAAGCTGAAGGTTCAGCCTTCGTGCCGCACGGGCTTGCGGGACAGCCGAGGAGCAAAGCCGGCGCTGAGCGGCGTCGGGTGGAAAACCCCGCAGGAAAGCAGATTCTGCCTCCTCGCTAGCCTCCGGCCAGCTCTCCCACGGTGGACAGCAGCTCTCCACTACCCTCACCCCAAGGCACAGGGAAGTTTGATTTTATTCTTTTCCTCCTGAAGTTTCATTTCTAAACCAAACCAATGGAAAGTGGACAGATGAACAGATTGTAGTGCGTGCCTCAACCCTAGAGCCACATACACATGGCCAGGCCTCAAAAGGAGGCCGGAGTGTGGGTGGACACTGCACGGAGCTGCACAGGGCCACGGCTCCGACTTCCGGAGAGGTGTCAGCAGCCCCGAAAGAGCAGGGTCTGGGCCTGCAGGGGGAGCAGTTCTGCGAGCCGCCGCTGGAGCTCACCCTTCCGGCCGGCATCAGGTCTCTGGGACCACTTCCCCTGGAAGGACCCCGGTCTGCCAAGGGGAATGACTCATCCAGAAAGATCTATGCTTAATGCGGATAGGGACACTGATTCTTTTCTGAATTTTAATTTTAATTTTTTAAACAGAATAAAAAGTAGTAAAATAAAACATTAGAAATGATAACGAATTTCACTGAACAAAATGATAGGAATTAAACAATGGTTGTTATATCGCATATAGCTGTCTTCAAATTAGTTGTTCAGATTACTAGATAGAAGATGAAAAATTAGTCAAAAATAATAAAAAATTAAAAAGGAGAGAGAAAAACCTAAGCATTAATTTCTCCTTTCAACAGACCAGTAGCAATTAGCAGTACCATTATCCAAGCTATCCTATATAAATACATGTATATTTCTCTTTTCTTTTCTTTTTTTCTTTCTTTCTTTTTCTTTCCAAAGTGTTCTTTCAGAACTGTCTGTTTCTACAGAGATCTTTAGCTCCTCTGAATAATAATGCCAGAGAAATCAAAGAAACATAGTCCTGAGGTGGTGTGAGACAGCTCTATCTGCTGCCCCTGCCCCCAAGCAGGAGAGGCCATTCGTCACTATAACGGATCCTCTCATTCGGCTACTAGAGACCTCTAATCTATTGTTGCTCCAGATGAGAGACCCAGGAAATCAAGACTTACTGGTCTGTGAGCTCTCACAGCCTGGGATACGTGACCTTTGAAGCTGGCAGGGCCTGCCTGTTCTGACCTTGGGGCCTGAGCCAGCGTCCCTGGATGTTCACCTTTCCTCTTCAGTCATCAAGATCTGAGTCTCCGCTCCCAGTGGGCAGGCACAAACTCTGCAGTGGAGTGTGACCTGCTGCTGCAGGCACTAGGGTCATGGGGCAGCTGCCCTACTATGCATGCCCTCCCTCCTTCCCTAGGCCCTGCCTCACATATCAGGGCTGGGGTACCACTCCCCAGTGCTCTGAATGCAGTCAGAGTGGCTGCAGCATAAGTGGTGGTCTCTACAGTCCTGGGCCCAGGATGGTGCTGGCTGGTGTAGGTGGCGCTTCTCTGTGTCCCAGGATAGGGTCAGTGTATGTCTGCCTCAGGCAACAGCACCTCAGGGCAAGAGCTTGCTGCTAGGGTGGGGTGGGGGGGTTTCCTGGCTCAGAGAGACAGAGCTGCAAAGGACAGTGGAGTCTGCAAAGGACAGCATTTCTGATCATTGTTTTGCTACCTTCTCCCCACATCCCTGCCCCACCTCCACCCAGTCCACTGTATGAATAATGTCTCTCTAAGCCTTAGTTTCCCAAACAGAGCTTTCTTTGATTGCCTGGTTAAGTACTTGAGTGCTCATGGACATTATATGATCGGTTGGACAGGGGCCTGTGAATGTCACCTGAATGTCCCTTGGGCCTTCCCCACTCATGGGGAAAACAAAATACTATGACCAGTCTGAGGGGCTATTCTCTGACTCAACCCCTGGCCCATGTGTGCCCCTGTTGTGGAAAGGTTGTGCCCTCAACTCCTAGGACTGGACAACTCCACCATATCGTCCTGGAGACTCCTGCACCCAGAGACCAATCTGGCAGAAGTGAGGGCAGAGATAGGCGTTGCTGACAGACTACTTCCTGATAGATGCTTCCCTGAGACACCAAGCGATTCAGGGCCCTTGTCCTTTAATTTTTGTGGTGGACTTGCCTGCTGTTACCATCTGTTTTACAGAAGAGGGCCACCAGGGCTTTTCTAGGTGATGCAATTTTCCAAGGTGTTTTAAGCACTGGGTGACAGAAATAGGGCTGCCTGGGCAGTGGGACCCAGGCCTGAGACCGCGCGGCTCTGGGTGTGGAACTGCTCCTCAGGTCTGGGTGCTGGCAGAGCCCATGGACCCAGGCTTCCTCCAGGACCCCGCAGAAAAGGCTGAAAGAAGGTGGCCTCACCTCTGCCCCAGGAGGGGCCTCTAAGTACAGGACATGCATGCCCTTAGATCCAGAAGAGTGACAGGGACCTTCATCTGTCCACTTGACTGTGGCCTGTGGTCCAGTGACAATCTGTGGGTGAGGTCAGCATTGAATCAGGTCAGAGAGGGAATTGTGGACTGCCTTGGTGTGCCTGGGACTTGGCGCTTGGCTGAAAACTGCCTAGAAGGAAAGGCTGCCCCTCTCAGGTATAAAATGCATTTCTCCTGTGTGTCAGCTTTCTGTCATGTGACAAATATCTGAGGCAACCTGACTCAGAGGAGGAGAGGTTTGTCTGACTCAGTTGTCAAGTATCAGTGCCTGCTCGCCAGGCTCTGAGGCCCATGATGAGGCAGAGAGCACACAGTGTCCAAAGCTATCATTTCAGAATGACCAGGAGGAACAAGCAAAAGAGAGAAAGGGGCAGGGTGCCCTCCAGAGCACACCTCCAGTGACTAGCTTCCTCCTGCCAGCCTACTACCAGTAGGTCCCACCACCTCTGGGTGGCACCATCAGCTGGGTACCTACCCTGCACCGGGCCAACCCTCAGAGGCCATTCAAGATCCAAGCCGTCTAATCTTCCCTGAGGGTCTTCAAGTGGGTCGTGGGTTTTGCCTTGCCTTTGGATGCAAACAGACATTCTCAACTAGCCTCTAAGTTTGGGAGGTGCACTGTGATGCTCATCATTTGCCAGGGTCCCTGTGGAATGGACAGTGTGATGGCAGCTGACCTGGGCTGCTCACTTGGCCTGAGCATGGCTCTGTGGGGTTGGCTCCATGGCCCTGTGCTGCTGTCAGTCACAGGAGGAAGCTCAGACCCCAGCTTCCCAGACCTTCACATATTTCCTAAGCCCCCCCCAGGGACAGCCTACATGTCCTGCAACCACAGCCAAGGCAGGTTTTCCTCAGTCAAGGGCCATAAAGATCCCAACTCTTCTCTAAGGCATTTCAGGTTCCTCTTACTAGAAATGAAAAATGGGCAGAATGGTGGCGGACTGGGTAAAATCAGCCTACAATTTACTCCATCACACAGGGACTTCCATTTTCTCTTTTCATCCTTTTGGGGGCCAGACATACAAGAGTCAGCACATTCACATGTAAGGGGATTCAGAGAGCAGCAGCACCAGGGGCCTGAGCAGACTGCAGGCACTCAGCAAGCTGCCAAAGACCCAGAGCACCCCTCCACACACAGTATCCACCAGCAGATGCTGGGGAAAGGGGCTATCAAGTTAATAATGTCCTTATTATTGTGGGTTGTTGAGGCCCACGATCTCCCAAGGGAGTAGACGGCAAAGGCTTAAATAAATGAGACCCCCAGGCCCGCTGAGCAGGCAACTGAGACCGGGTGTGGTGGCACCGCCTGCAATCCCAGCTGTGAGGAGGCTGAAAGCAGGAAGATCGTTAAGAGTCCAAGCTGTGTACTGAGGCCCTGCACCAAATACATAAAAAGTGAAGGAATTTAATAAATAAATAAATAAGTAAAACCAATGGTTTGATTTCAGGGCTCCAAGAAGATCAAAAAGCCTCTCATAGAATTTGAGATTTCGGGGGGTTTTAGACTAAGAATTTCTCCATAAGGCCTGTATTTATTAGCTTTTCAAACAAAAGAGGGTATACTGAGAAAGATGCAGTAACCTGGCAGCATTTAGAAGTCCCTTCCGAGCTTCTTCAAGTGACCACCATGATAGTTTAGGAGAACCGTGTTGCCTCCGGGAAGGCCTCACCAGGGAGGAGCCTGCAGCCACATCTTCAGCTCTGAGGGTGGAGCCACGCTGCCCCAGCCATGGCTTGCTTATCCCTCGAGGCCTTGTGGCTTCACCCACCTTACAGGCCTCAGCGGGACTGGAGAGCCACAAGTCAACGTGGGGAGCCAGTTGGCTAATTTAAGTCCAGCTCAGAGCTGCTGCATAGTGGTCTCCGTTGCGGGCAATAATTTCCAGAGTTATTGTAATATTCAAATGTCCAGTTTTCAATAACAAAAACAAAAAATATGTTGTGTAAAGAAGAAACAGGAAAATATGGCTCACTGAGAGGTATCAAAGGTCAGAATCGCCCCTGAGGAAGCCACCAGAATTATGACGTGTCTGTCTCAAAATTTCTGAGGATCAAAGGAAGGCAAGGACAAAAACTCAGAAGGGACAAAATAAGAATATCACTAAATTAATAGAAATTATAAAGAGAAAACAAAACAAAACCTACAACTGCAAAACACAACACCTACAAGGCTGTCACTACAGAGGTTGACAAGGAGACTGGAGCCCTAATAAGAAAGACACCTTAAGGTACCAGTGCAGGGTACTGAGTTGGTAGAACACAAAGGAAAAGAATGGGGAGAGGGCTGCGAGATCGCTCAGCAGAGCCTGCTTAGGCAAGCACAAGCACCACTTGTGGTGCCAGCCCCGTCCCCAGGGTGGGCTGAGCTGGCCACAAAAAAGAAAAGAAAAGAAAAAGAATGAAGAGAAGGTAAAGGGCCTTCAGAGTCTAGCAGGCCCCATTCAGCAGACCACAACTTACAGGAATCAAAGAAGGAGAAAAGAAAGTGAAGAGGATAGAAAGGCAATGTGAGGAAATGTCGGGAGCTTTGCAAATAAAGAGGCGAAGAAAGGTTGAAGGGAAGGAAAGGGAATAAGAAAGAAGAATCAAGTCGCATCATGGACAGGCACAAATTTCCTATAATGAATGTGAACATTAGGTTTACCTAAGGTGTACCAATAATCAGTTAATTAAAAAAAGAAATGTCTGAAGTTGTTGTAAGCTCAACAGAATACATGAATATAAAAGTACCCAAGAAGCTCTTATTAGGATGGTTTTAAATAGATCCACACCAGGACATATGATAATCAAATTCTCAAAAGCTAAAGACAAAGATAAGATCTTGAAGCAGCAGGACAGAAGCGACTTGTCACATACAAAGAACCATCAATAAAATTCTCATTAACAAGCCTTGGAAGCTAGCAAGTAGTGAGTTGATATATCCAAAGTGCTAGAAAAACAAAGAAAAAGACAAAACAAAAATTCTCCATCAACTGAAAATTTTATGTCTGGTGAAACAGTTCTTCAAAGGAAAGGATTAGATTAAGATACTCGCAGATAAATGAAAACAGGGACTCATCACCTCAAGAACTTCCATGGAGGGCTGGAGTGATAGCTCAGTGGCATAAGCACCTGCCTGGAAAGCACACGGTCCTGAGCTCATTCCCCAGTACCACAAAAATAAATAAATAAATAAATAAAAATAAAAATAAAAAAACAGCTGCTGTGAAGGAAATACTGGGAAATGCTGATGGGTGTGCTTTGGGCAGAAATGAAGGACATGAACAGAAATCAAGTGTTAGGTGTTTGGCACGACAGAGAAGTAGAGGTAAAAGAAAGGGACTTCCGGCCTTTACTGCCTTTGAGGAGGACACCTGCTGGGGAATCCTGTCACCTGACACAGGAAGGCTGAGACTTTGTGGACCTTTGCTAAGGGTGGTGTTTGAGAGGCAGGTTCAGGGACACACCAGAAGCTCACTGGGGCTCCCCTGTGTGGGCGGGAAAGGTGTCCAGGCCTTGGATGGGGAAAGAGGAGGAGGAGGAGGTCTTTGGGGAGACAAGCTGTTGCTTCGGGGATTCAGCCATGCTGGGTCAGGGCCATGATAATTCCGCAGTGTGTACTTGGGCCAGAACCTATCATAAAGTATGAGATGGACTAGTATAAAAAGTGCAGGCACTGTAATTTTGGTTTATGACTCCACTGTTGAGAGTTTTTTCAACTTGACTTTAAAGAAAAACATGCATGCTTTGATTACTATGTCATTGATTCCACATTGTCAAGATGTAACTCACAAGAGTAGCTGCACAGGAGCAGAACTTTGTAGGCAGCGAAGTTTAGTTGTTATAAATTCAAATTAGGATGCTATAGCTCCAGGATGCTACATATAAGACCTGTACTAACCATAAGCTAAATGAATTGAATAAGAAGGAATCATGTTCCACTAGAAAATGATTTAATGAAACACAAACAAATGTTAAGAGGAAAAGAGGTAGAGGAAAGCTATAAGACATGTAGAAAACAATTACACATGGCAAAATTGAATATCTCCTCATCAGTTATTATTTTAAATAAAAATTGATTCAAGTCTCTAATCCAAAGACACACATTCAAGTAATGAGCTTTAAAAATCACCAGCGATGGCTGGGGAGAGAGCCAGCAGCATCAGCACCTGCCTGGCAAATACAAGGTCCTCAGTTTGATGCCACCACTCCCTCACCAAAAAATAAATAAATAAAAATAAAAAATACCAACTAGAATCTCTTTCTGCAAGAGACGCAGTTAAGTTGAAAATGAAAGGGTGGAGAAAGACGGTTCATAAACATATTAAACAAAAGCAAGCTGGGTGGCTATATCAGTATCTGCAGAACATTTAAATCAACAGATGTTACACAAGAGACAAAAACACTATCTATTAGCAAAAGCTTAATATAAGACTTAATAAGACTGGACATGGTGACACATGTCTCTAATCCTGGTGCTTCTGGGGCTGAAAACAGGAGGGTCACTGAGTCTGATCTGTGTAGTGAGACCCTGTAGACTCTGAACTAAATATTAAAAAAAAAATCAAAAGACTTTAACAGTTCTACATCCAAAAGAGATTTTCAAAATATGAAACATGTCTATAGGACTGAAGAAATAGATGCCCCTAAGCTGAATTGAACAAAATGATAGATAAGGAAGGAAGGATTTCATAACAGAATAAGCCAGCCAGCCCTAAATGATGTATACAGAGCACACCCATGCCGAAAAAGCAGAATACACAGTCTTCTCAGAGCTTTATGAAAAATTTTCAAGGGAGAACATTTGTCAAGTAAAAACACATCTCAATAAATTAAAAAAAAAATCGGTATCATTTACTCTGTCTTCCCCAACCAGTACAGGGTGAAGTTGGAAATTAATAACATAAATAAAGTTAAGGTGAACATAATTAGCAAATATATATGCTTTGCTTATATTTGCACATGACATGATCATACATATAAAAATGTTAAAGGATCCACAAAAAATATATCAGAGATAATAAGTTTCAGTAAGATTTCCAGGATATAAATCTAGCATACATAAATAATTACATTACCACAAAATAGCAATGTACAATCCTAGAAAGATATAAAAAATACATTTAAAAAAGCATCAGAATAAAATAAATGTAAAATGTAAAAGGAAAAGTATAAGAGTTGTACACTAGAAAGTAGAAAAGAAACTTAAAGGAAATTTTGAAAGATGTAATTCAATGGAAAGATTCATATTCATGGTTAAAACACTACATTTTTAAGATGCCAATTCTCCACAAGTCTTGAAAAACTGAGCCTAAAATTCTCATTTAACTCATAAAGATCCATAATTATCAAAACAATACTTTAAAAAATAGAGTTGGGGAATTCATTATTACCTATTTTAAAACTTATTTCAAGATGCAAGAATCAGGATTTACCTTCACACCTAAACTTGTATTCCCACATATAATTTATAGTAGCTATTTTTGTTTTTTAGTCCTTAATCCTTTATGTCATTACTATGAATAATAGTAATATTATCATTATCTTACAAAGCTCACCATTGCCTTGGAGCACCTCAAAGAACACAAAAATCTAAAATTAGTGCACTAGTTGTGGTCAACAGAAGCTTACTTTTTTCCAATTTGCTATTGATCAATACTTTTTTAAAAAAAAGAATACAAATAAATTTTGACACAAGGAAGTTAAAAAAGTGTATGTGAAACATGGTTGCTTTTTAAACTATTAACAAAGAGGGGCTACTTAAAAGAAGACTCTCAGTTAGTATGCAAAAATACGCACACCAACACAGTGGTATCTCCATTCACAATGCTTTTGCTTGCAAACAATTTGTTTCACAAACAGAAGTGCTTATTTATGTTAAATGTTGCTTTTGTTTATGTGTAGGAGACACTTCCAGATCCTCCTCTTGATGCAAGAAGCCAATATTTGCAATTCTAAAGTTATGTTATTGAAAATGTTAGGGTCGTGTTGCCGCGAAAGAAGACCCCAAGAATCGGTCTGTCATGCAAATCACAAAGGGAAAGTTTATTAGCTACGTGCATGTAGGGCGGTCTGAACACGCAGGAACAGAGCACGCTGCCAACATGGCAGGCACAGTTTTTAAAGGCAAAAATCACAAGATAGGAGGGGGTGCAAGCAAATTACAGA
>NDGN011490222.1:0-25515 GCA_002564285.1 Tympanoctomys barrerae | reverse complement strand
CAGGCCCTTGCGCTTGCCAGGGAAGCACTTATTCCACTGAGCCATCTCCCCAGCCCCAATGCCTGCAGATGAAATGAGGCCACAACCTAGGTGCTCCTCAGGATGAAGCCTGCCTTCTAGACCTCATCCCTGTCACATGGAGCACCAGAGAGCAGGTGAAGGGCAGAGGCCCCTGACCCCCGTAGCAGGTAGAGCAGAGCAGAGCAATGTGCCTTGAACTGCTCCTGGCCTGCAAAGCGAGCCGAGGGGAAATGGCTCACACAGAGGCTGTTGTGAGCACGCATCCCGTCAGTGAGCACACATCCCGTCAGGGAGCTCTGGGAGGGCCTGGCATCCCGCTGGGGAGGGTCTGGGCTTCTGCTCTTCTTGGAGTGTTATTGGAGCGATGGGGACACCTAAGCAGTCACAGCAGCTGCAGATGCAAGACCTAGAGTGAAGCCTGACAATACCCACAGTGCCCAGGAGATGTGATGCAGAGCCGGGATTCAGAGCGAGTGCCTGGCTCCAGGAGACTGTGAACTTCCCAGGCCCGAGCGCTGTGCTCAGCACATGCTGCGCAGGAGGGGCTGTGTCCCAGGGAGCTGAATGCATGAGACAGCCTCTGCTCGCCACACCCCCACTCTTGTCACCACGTCAGCGGCTCCACTAGCTCTTTCCTCTCCCTGAATCGTCCCTTCCTGGTGTCTACCATCACTTGTACCCTTCTTATCAGTTGACTTCAACCAGCTGCCTCAAGGGACCCACTCTTACCCCTGGGAGACCGTGTCTTGTCACTGTCCCAGGGATTTGCTGATGTTGTAAACATACTGTGACATTTGTCATCTGCTCCCCCACACTTCACTGGAGTATCACCATCATCCAAGCATTGGCTGCAATATCCTGTGGACCTCTGCTTGCCCGGAGAGTGGGACAACGCATGACACACTGCAGGTGCTCAGAAATGAGTGACAGAACGCTCCACGCCTCCCGGTCACCCTTCCTACAACTTCTCTGTGTAGAGCGCAGAGCTGATCCCAAGACCTGCTTCTGGACAAATATCATTGCGAATCTTTGGGTTCTTCCTCAGACATGTTGCGAATTTCACATTGTTAGATTAACAACACACACACACACACACACACACACACACACACTTTTTCCTGACAGAAGGCTCCTGCACATATCAGGAAGTCCCCAGGTCTAACCTTTATAGGTTGGGCACAGGTGGTCAAACAACTAAAGCCCAGGGGACAAGTGGGACAAGGCTTTAAGAACAGCCCCTCCTGGGCCAGCCCCGGACCCCCAGGGCTGGAATGTGCCCTCCTGACGGGGCCTGGGAGCGCTCCTAGCAGAAGGGGCGCACTTTCTGCCAGGCGGAGCGTGCTAACCGGAGTCAGATGTTGCAGCTCGAGACAGGCCAGTCTCTGCGCACTTGGGAGCACTTGAAAGAATTCTGGAAGAGCCATAAATCTTAAACTGGAGCCTTTTATCAACCTCTAATTTATCATGGTCTCTTAATTACTCTGACTGGAGAAGTCATAATCCATATGTATTGGAGATTCGGTTGGCTCAGGCCTGTTTCTCCTGGTGAGGGCAACTCCTGACCCACAGGATTGAACCGAGGGGCTTCCGCTTGGTGGCGACTCGGTCCCGCAGCTGTCACCCCTGTGCCGCTCCTGCTTGTGGCTCTGCTGTCATTCTCTACCTACCTCATTGGTTCCTCAGAGCAGTGACAGTGAACCTTCCCGAGCTTCCAGTGGTCCAGCCCTGCCCCGGGGGGACAGGGGAAGAGAGTACTGGCCTCATGCGACTTGGGATGCAGTGGGAAAACAGACAGGCAGGCCATTACATTTCAGTGTGAAGACTGCTCCGGAGCCCACACGCAGGGTCCTGTGGCTACCAAGGAAGGACACACAGCTGGACTCAGGGAGATTGTCCAGCCTGCAAGGTATGAAGGCCTGCAGAGACATGATGATGGGCAGTAGGAGAGCTAGCCTCAACCAGGCGTGGGCAGAACTGTGGCAGGGGACACCGCAGGCAAGTATACAGCATGGCCCTCTCCTCTAAGCACAGGCGTGTCTGAGGGGCTCCTGGGCTCCTCTGTGCTAGGTTCCTGGGTCGGCCACTTGCAACCCTGCACAGCCACTCAGAGCCCTCTTCTCTCCCTCTGACCTGCTTCAGTTCGTCCCCTTCTTGGTGCAGGGCACCACTGATCCATCAGGCCCCAGTTCTGGAAGTCAAGCCTGCTTTTCTCTTCTTAGACTCTCCACCAATGAGCCCTGCTGACTTGACCTTCAAAATCTTTTCCCATTTTGTCTTTACTCGTGGTGCTCTCAACTTAGTAATCTCGCCCTCGTCCAAGTTGCCACGAGCACTTGCCAACCTCCTTCCTAGCAGATGTGGTGTTGCGGAGACCCCACTGTTCCCGGAGCCCTGGACACCGACCGCTTAGGAATCCATGTCTACCCACGTGCCTTTGGGGCTCTGACGCTCCTGAGAGCTTCTCATTTGTCTTTGGTCCCCTGCAATACACATTATGCAGAGGAGCACTTTTTGATTCAAAAATATCAAGCTACTGTGATTTTTCCTGGCATTTCCCTGGGTGGCAGAGGCAGTCCAGTTCCAACCAGGAGCCATCCGAGGGCTGGGGCTGTCCCACTGGACCCCTCACTGCTGTCTGCATATAATGGTTTTCCCAGACATTACTGTGCATGGCAAACAGTGACTATGGTGACTCTTACAGGAATCCAAAGAGGATGTGAGGTAGACTGTTTCCTCATATAATCACATCAGTTAGAAGCTTGTGGAGATGGATCCAAGACATAATAATATTTTGCATTTCTGCAACGCTGCACTTTTGTCTGCCAATTATTCAAGGAACGCAGGTGCATTACATAAATAATCAGGAGACAAAGATGAGAATAATCAAGCAGCTACTGAGACTGCCATGTCCCAAGCTCTGTTCAAAGCAGGTTATATCTCTATTCTTCATCCTTATGGCCACTGCGAGGGAGGTTTGGTTATTGTACCCACCCTGTAGACTAGGAGAGGAACACGCCAAATGCAGCAGCTTGTCCAAGGCTGCTAAGTGGTCACTCACATAGCTGGCATTTGTACCCAGGCAAGGTGGCTCCCCTGTTTATGCTCTTAGCCAATGAAAAGAAGAAAAAATATTTTAGTGTCATCCACCGTATGGGATAAATTAGATCTTATCCTTCTTCTCTTGACCCCCAATTTTTTATGGGTAGAACCCAGCTGGCTCAGAATGCCACGGTGCTCAGCGACAGAGCCTGAAAAGAGGCAACATGGGTCACGTGAGTGGGTCCCGGTGCAACACGACCCATGTCCTTATAATCAGAGAAACTTCAGCACTAGGGATGCCCAGAGGCGGATGGTGTGCAGGATCCTGCAAGCGATGGAGAGGGACCTCAGACAGGCCCAAGTACACAGACACATTCATTTGGATTTCTGCCTCAGAGAACTGGGGAAAAATGCAGTTCAGTGTTTTAAGCCATTTAGTCTGAGGTATTGTGTTATGCCAGCCCGAGTGTTCTGATTTGTGTCTAGTCTTCCCCCCGAAGCCTCATGCAGTCATTGGGTTGGCCTCTAGAGTTTGTGATTAATCCTTGATCCAATGCTGGGATTAGGAGTGAGCGCTACACCAGCCCTGGGGCAGGTAATCTGCATTACAATGTGAAGAGGGGAGAGAGGCTTGCTAGGTGCCGCAGCCGCTGCTCTCCCCTTTGCTTTTGCTGTCTTCCACTGCCCTGAAACCTGCTGTCTTCTGTCATGTATCGCTCCACCTTGGAGCCAGCCGAGTATGGACTGAAACCTCCTCTAATTGTGAGTTAAATAAACCTTTCCTTCCTTAATTTTGCATGCTGGGTATTTTGTCCCAGCAATGAGAGAAAGGTAAACGAGACACCTAGCAAATGGAAACACACAGAGATTAACACATACCAGACAGTCTTTCAGTCATTCATCAAACATACACTAAACATCTTGCAAATGTCTCTGTAACCGGTGAAGCCCATACACTCTGCGAAGACAAAGCTAAGTTACAAGAGATTCGCATCCCGAGGGAATTTCTTGTCTCCCTTGGTGAAAGGTTCTGTGCTAGTACAACATGGTAAGTCAGCAAACGATGATAAAATATGACCACTTCACTCATTTGTTAAACATATTTTTATTTATGCTTCGTAAGAAGAGCTAGAGAGCAGAACTATGGTAGCAAAAGGCACAGCATGATTCAGACTCCCAGGCTCTGGGTGCACCCACCTAGGTCCACTAAGAGGTGCAGACACCGGAGCCAGACTTCACAGGTTCACGGCTCTGCTCTGCCCCTGTTGGCTCTGGGCCTGTGACCCCTTTGTGTCCCTGTCGGAAGGGTGCTGAGGCATTCCTGCTGCAGAAGGTAGCTGTAAGGGCAGAGGACCTGCACAGATAAAGCCCTCATGCCGCAGAGGCCCCTTTGCATCCACAGGGTCCCAGGAGCTGCGGAGAAGCACTGCCACGGTGGCAGCACCCAAGGGTGCATCCTCTGCATTCATCGCGGATGTTCACTCAGGAGGTATTTGCAGCCCGAGCCCATTATAGGCCAGGGAGGGTGGGGAGCAGTCCTGGGAGGAGAACCAGGACATAGACATCCAGCGGTCTGGCTCTCCCGCACGCTTGGCTTTCAGCTGCCTCATCCAGAAAAGGAGAGCTGAGCATTTTCCTGGTGTTAGGGTATGTGAGCATTTGGGCATGACTTCTTTAGCCTTTGCTCTCTGCACAAGAGGCAGTGGGCATAACAGAGGGCCCGTGAGCAGCTGCATGGCTTGAGAGTGTCTCAACATCTGGGTAAACGATTTTTCCCTCCTTTCATTTTTTAAATGTATTCAGTACAGGGTCTGCAGGGTCTCACTAAGTAGATGGGACTCATAGTGAGTCTCCTGTTTTTAACCTCCCAAGCTCTGGGATTACAGTTGCACACCACCACACCCAGTCTTGATTGCCATCTCAGGTGACCTAGGGGTGGGACTGGCAGAGCATGCCAGGGATCCAACCCCAGCCTCTGTGCTCTGCCTAAGCAGGTGCTTTAGTCCGCTGAGCTATCTGGCCAGCCTTCTCCTCTCCTTTCTGCTTCTTCTTCCTCATCCTCTTCTCTGCTGTTAGGGATTGGGTCAGAGCTTTGTGCATGCTGGGCATATGCTTTATCACTGAGCTACTTTCCTGGTCAGTCTGTCTGTCTGTCTGTCTGTCTGTCTGTCTGTCTGTCTCTCCCTTCCTCCCTCCTTCTCTCACCCTCTCCCTCCCTCTTATTTATTTATAACTGGAACTATAGTCTATTTAAATTACAAGTACATGGGATTATAAGTGTGCATTTTGTCTGGAGTTTATGCTCCTAATTGCTGGCAGGTTGGAATAAGTAACCAACAGGTTTCTGGTGTCAACATAAGTTAATTCACTGGGTTAGCTAGGTCTCAGGGGACATCAGGAGGAGGTATGACAAGTCCTTGTGTGAAAGAGGAATGACCTGTAATAATACAAAGGCACCAGGCCCCCAGCCTTGGGACACTGGACCTGACCTTCCCCTCAGCTTCTGCTCCAGAGGACTGGCCATGAATCTTCACCATACTTTTGACGGCACCACTTCCACGTAACCATGGGGCCAGACAGCAGAGGTGAAGCTGTTGCCCGGGAGTGAACCCTCTGGCATAGACTCCGCTGGACACCATGGAGTTCCTCATGGGAGCACCATCTCCCCAAATCTGGTGCAGCACTCTGAGGCCCAGGATCTGACGATCGTGCATTAGAACTGGCCATGCGCACCTGTCCTGTCCGCACCACGGCACGTTCACAAGATCTTACTGATGTGTGATTATGAGCAAAGGTGGAAGAGGCAGATGTGGCATTTTGTTGTCTTGCAAGCTTGAGGGTAACTCCGCTGCTCCATGACATCTGTTAGTCCTCAGAGCTCATAGATGGGCTATAATGGTGGACATGGATGCTAGGTAGCGCATAGCCTCTCTTGACACAGGTGAATATTTCTTTTGGACTCCAGGCCACACAGGCACCCTGAAGCTTCTTGGGGTTCATAGTTCATCCTTCTCAAGTAGCTGTCCCAGCAGGACTTGGAATGATGTGGACAGTTTGGGAAGATGCAAAAGGGAGCCCCAGAAACACAAGGGGCAGCTAGCACTGAGGTTGGCCTGAGGCGTGGTCTGCCGAGACGCTACCCAGAATCCTTAACTTGTTCTACATGAGCAGCAGGAAGTCGGAGGAGCAGATGAGAGAACAGTTACTTGAAGGAGGACAGCAGGGAATAGCAGGGCTGAAGCTGGTGCACCCCAGGAGAGCAGCTTTTGTAGTACAGCCAGCTGGAGACCAGGCGAGGTCTGCCACCAAGAGGTCCGCTGTGCACCTGGAAGCCCAAGGCCAGGTGGTACAGGCCAACAGCAGAAAGTGGCTGAGGCAGAGTTGGGCTCTGGAGTAGGATGTGGCTGGCAGGAAGACCCAGAGGATGGGAAATCTGTAAGGAGGCCACGGATAGAGCCTAGCAAGCAATGGCTGGCCAGCAGGGGACAGCTACATCCTGGCAGGTGACAGGATGGGGTCAGGAGGAGTATCATCTACAGCTACGAAGGTCTGGGTGGAAGAGCCCTGCTCCCGGCTGTGACCCATTGGGGCGGAGGGTGCTCCCTCTCTCCACGCAGGTCTGGCAAAAGGTACAGGGTTCGAGCTCGGGACTTGGAATGATGTGGACAGTTTGGGGAGATGCAAAAGGGAGCCCCAGAAACACAAGGGGCAGCTAGCACTGAGGTTGGCCTGAGGCGTGGTCTACCGAGACTCTACCCAGAATCCTTAACTTGTTCTACATGAGCAGCAGGAAGTCGGAGGAGCAGATGAGAGCAAAGGGACCAGAATGAGGCACCCAGCAGCCCTGGGAGATGCCTTGCTGAGGTCCCTGCCTCTGCTATGGGGAGCAGGAGGAAGAGGGAGAAAGTGACCACTGTACTCTGAGTGACTTCGTGAGACAGGGTGAGGAATCACGACTCCCCAGTTATCCAAGTCTGTCATAGAGAAAATGACGCCACAGGCCATAATGGCAGAGCAGGACCAAGAGTCAGAGTCAATAACAGAGGGCAAGAGTCACACTCACTCTTTTGCTACATCTGAGTGGTGCTGGCTATTGAAAGCATTCATATCTGTATTGAATGGTATATTTCTGTATGCCTCCCAGAGTTAAAGATCAGCTCTGAAAGGGAGGCCACATCAGGAATTAGAAGCTTAACGAGCTGAGGCTTCAGAGGTGATGGTCAGAAACAGCAGTAGCCAAAACCTTTTAATCTGAAACTGACAACAAATGAGGAACATCCAGACGGCTGCTCTGAGGTGGGCTTCAGGCTTCAGGCAAGTCCTAAAAGGGAGAGACTCAGTCTGACGTGGAGATGGGCTGGCCCAGGAGACAACAACGTGCTAGGCTCCTATCTCTTCCCCTGAAGATGAACTGCAGTGGCCAGATGGAGACAAGGAGTGGCAAGATGGGTACAGTGCTATGCCCATGGCAGGTGCTGACGTGGGTGCCGAGTGTGGCCAGCAGTGTGTGGGCACAGTGTCAACGAGGTTCTTCACATGGGGAGGCTCAGCGCAGCTGGCTCTGCACTGTGTGGGCGATTCTTGCCATCACATTCACAAAACCTTCCCTAACAACTGGATTTCACTAACATCAACATCTGGCAGAACAGCTCCAGGGAGGCAAGCCTGTCTCAGATGCTCCCACCAAAACAAGACCCTGATTAGTGGGCTTCAGTAGTGCTTCACGATGTGTCCAGGTGGCTAGCTTTAAAGGAAGGGGGGACATTGGGGGCTGCTGGATATTCTAACTCACCCCAGGAGGGCTGCAAGATGCCCAGCCATTGTACTGGACCTTTGTGCCCTGCGCTGGCTGCCTGTGATATGCAAACATTGTCCCCTCTTGCATTGTATAATGGGAGTGTGTTCCCAGATAAGACCACGAGGGCCAGGAGGACCAGCGGCAGCTCCTCCGGGATGTGCAGCTGTCACACATTCCTATATTCATCCACTTATGCTTTCATTCATTTTAGTAGCTAGAATCCCAGATAATACGATCCAAGAATGTGACCTAAACTGGACTTCTGTGTCACCTCTTACTGTATGGCTTAGGAATTTTGGGTCACTCTTTGTGTCTATGTCCTCACCAATGAAATCATAATTTCTGTTTTATATGGTTTGGGAGAATTAATTAAGGTAAGCAATTTGTATAGTTCTTCCTACAATATTAGAAATTGTAATATTAGCTGTATTTATTAGCTGTCATAGGGCCAGGGAGATAGCTCAGCGGCATAAGCTCCTGCTTAGCAAGCATGAGGTCCAGAGTTTGATCCCTGGTACTGCAAAAAATTTAAGAAAATGTTACTAGCTGTCATATTCTACTTACTGTCAGGGACAACTCAGTGTCTTGAGTACAGCATTCTAGATTAAAGCAGGTAAAGTGGCTTTGTCTCTCTAGTTCTAGAGAGAGAAGCTGGTTTATAGCTTATGAAGAAATAGAGATGCATTGCGCTATTTTGTCCCATGACATCATGGCAAGTGACAAATACGTGTCCAGTGCTTTCCGTTGCCTGACACATTTCTGTACATGTATGTTACATGAACGAGTCATATAATTCACATGTATCAACTCCTTTCATCCTTTGAAAACCCCCACAAAAGTTGGCAGCTTAAATAAATACCTCCATTTGAAGTTAGGTCAGTGAATCTACACCTTCTTTTCAACTCGGTTTGTCGGGTCACAGAGAGTCACACACGAGATCTCGCTCTCTGCAGTTGCCGAAGCTTCCCCATCCCTCTCCTTCCGAGCACTGTGGCGTGGAAATGTTTGTTCTTTCATGAATACCTTGCAGATGAACACACTAGGTGGCAGGGGGTGCAGGTAGGAGCCCATCGCCCCTGCAGGAAGCGCAGCTCATACCTACGTTTCTCCAGCTTTCCTTGTCCACGACCACCATTCCAGTCTTTCTCTGAGATGAGCCCACCTAGAAAGGCACAAGCCATCCCTCTGGGGCACGTGGTGCTTGTGTGTGGCTTCGGGAGTGCCCCACTCTCTTGCTTTCTCTTTTTCGTGCCCTCGTGCCCTCCATCCTTTGCTCAGTCTCTAGCCCTTTTGCGACCCTGCTGCGGGTCTTGCTGCGATCCAGTGCTGCATTCTCTCGCAGTTTCTGACCATTTTTCTCCACGTAGATACATTTGCATTTTTCCAAGCTGCATTTCATTTCTCAGTCAAAATTCCATCCTCGATGCGTTCCCTGCATTATGCCTCTCGCTTTGATCGTGGTCCCAAGCCGTTATGATTTAGGATAGCCTTGGCAAACTTCACGGACCTGCTTTCCATGCAGGAATGGCGCTGCCGAATGAGAGCAGACCCTTCCTATCCCGTGCCTGACGGACCCAACCCCCGGACAACTAGACATCATCCGTTTCCTTGCATCTCGCCTGTTTCTCAGTGCACTTTATTGTCGGGCGACTGTGCTGACCTCTGGTGCCCTGCTGAGGCCGATTTCAAGGACTAGGCGTCCGCGTGCTCCTCTTCTCCCTTCATCTGGCTTTACAAAGCTATCAGGAGGGAATGATTTCTCCCCCGGGGCACATGCTATTATTTATAGGTCCAGACACTCTATTATTTTATGCTATCATTCTGGATCTTTCAAGTGCTTCCTGTATTCTTTGTTCTGTTGTTTCTCTTATTAGAAACTGTCCTTTGATTTACTGCCTGGATTGTTCCTTCTTTTCTTGAACATTTACTAGCTGTCAAGCATCTGGTGCAGAGCTCCGTGCTTTTGAGGATATAGAGAAAGACAAGACCCGTAAAGAACGCAACGCTACCAAGAAGCTGGAGCAGCGGCACTGGCCATCTGACCATGGGAATCCGCGAAGCATTTCCCATCACCAGGCACTGTGCTGAGTCTCTTTACGTAGAATTATACGTGGTGAGCATCTCCAGAGGCAGGAACCAAGAGCTTCTTATTTAGTAGGGTGCAGAGAACGTAAATGACTTGCTCAAGGAAGTGCTGACGCTGGGGCTCGTGGTCCAGGCTGGCTCTACTGCATGTGCTTTCTGCCCTCCGCGGGCTGCAGTCCTCCTCCACCCTCTTCACACCCAAGGAAGCCTTGAGTGAACTCCGCCTTGTTGGAAGCCCGTCCCGCTCAGCCTTTTCACTACAGTGATCAGCCACCTGTACAGTCTTTAGCATCTCTCCTGGGCTGGGCCTAGGCCAGGCTTCCCTGAGCCATTTGTCAATAGGAATGGCAGCAGCAAACCTCAGAAGAGCTTTTACAGCCCAGCATAGGGCAGAGTCAGTCTAGGATGGTGTATTGGTCAGCTTTTCCTTCACCCGGACCGAACTTCTGAGATCCACAACTTAAAAGAAGAAAGGCTTATTGGGCTCTCAGTTTCAGAGGATTCAGTCCATGGTCCCTGGGACCAATGCAGCTCCAGCAGGGTGACTGATAGTCACCCAATCCTCAGCAGTCAGGAAGCATAGAGAACAGGAAGAGCCAGAGTGAGCAGAAGGGTATAGGACGAAGCCATGTTCTTCCAGGTCGAGCCCCAGGTGACTCACATCTTCCTGCCAGGCCCTCGCTCCTAACAGCGCCTTCAGCGGGGAAGTCACCCACACACCGATCCACCGCTTAGTACAGTGCCCCATGGTACAAGTATCTTCTGAAATACATGAGACTTTGGGGGGTATTCAGATTTAAACCCTAACAGATAAGAACGTGAGCTTAAAGTGGTATGAGCAGGTCAGTGATGAGTCCAAGAGTCTCTGCTTAGTGTTACGTGACCCTAGCTGACCTCTTCACTTCAGGGTCTCTCAGTTGGGCTAAATAATATTTATAACCGTGGCTGTCCATGCCATAAACCTTGTAGTGATGGTGGTGGGGTTACACCAAGGCTGACTACAAATGAATGGTGTGAGAATGTGGGGATGTATTTTTATGTGATGAATTCCAGCGCAGGACACCAACGTCCTTTTGTTCCAAAAAGTGTTGAAATATATCCAGGCCCTGAAGCTTCTAGATTCTTCCTGGTACCTGCATAAGTCCTTGCTAGGTATGCACTAACGTTGAGTGTCCACCTTGTTGATTAAGGCTCAAGGGTAGGACGTTCCCTCTGGACTATCCTCCAGATGCCTTGAACTTGACCTCCAAAGTGAACCCTCAGCCTCTCCTCTCATTGCATGGTGAGAATATGGACTCCAGTAACACCTGTCTCACTTTCCAACACTGCTCTGCTTTAGAAGTGAAAGCTCTGCTCTTACTCCTCATGCCAGTCCCCAGCTATGGATTGAAAAAGGCCTTTTCCATTAGCGTCCACCCTCCTGGGTCCAAACGTTGCCACTTTTTACCTGAGCTCTTGATTTTGAGATCTTCCTTCCCTGTCAGTAGCTGTGACCTGTGCTGTCCATCATAGACAAGCACAGCCCATGGCTTAGAGCAGCTCGCATGGCAAGGAGCAATGCAAAAGAAGCTCCGGGGTGATGGAGGGCAGGTGTGATCTGCTGCGTTTAGCCTGGAGATGAGGGTTGGATTCTCCCGGGAGAAGCGTTTCCATACTGGAAAAAGCAGGGCTCACTGGAAAGCTGTGAGTGCCAGGCTGGCTAAAGGCCAGCTCCGAAGACTTCTGAGCCATGTGGCCAGGTGGCATCGCAGCCACGACCCCACTACTCTGGGTGCCAGAATATGTCCTAATTACTTTATCATGGTTGGGACAAAATACACACAAGTTAAAAGTAGAAAAGTTAATTTTGGCTTACAGTTCATAGGGGTTTTAGTCCATAGCTGGCTGGCTCTGAGGCAGGGTAGCACAGCACAGGGTCAAGGCAGAGGAGAAAATGCTCATGGTATGGCAGGGAGGAAGCAGAGAAGGATCCAGGGCAAGAGAAAGAGATAGACCCTTCTTGGCCACACTACAGTGACCGAATATTCCCATAAGGCTTCACCATCCAAACATCACGTCTAGCTACCGGCCCGTGGATGGACCAATCCAGTGATAAGTAAGACTCATGCATGATCCACTTGCCTCTCAAAGACCCCATCTTCAGAAGGCTCGGGGATGGGGGCATCTAGATATGAACCACAGGATTCCGCCCCAATCCCCCACAGGCTCATGCTCATTGCTTTGTACAAAGAGCATTTCTAGAGTTGCCAAAGTCCTAGCAGATGCAGCACCACCTAGAAGTCCCAGCCCAAAGTCTCTTCTGAGATTTAAAGGAAGCTCTTTACCTATAAAGCTCTGTAAAGATGAAAAGTTAAACACTCCTGACTTGCAACGGCACAGGATTAACATTCCCACTCTTTGTAGACCCTAACTTTATCTGAGCTTCCTTTCTGGTGAAACTTAAAACTTTTTGAATCATTCTTCTGGGATTTTTGCTCTTGATTTCCAAGGTAAATCTGAGTAAACACCAGCAGCAGTAGTTGTGGCATCAACTGACATTGCGCTGGCCTGAAATTTCTTCCACCAGATTATTCTGATGCCTTTAATCTCAGGTTCCTGCAACAGCTCAGGAGCAGACAAACTTCCCATCAGAACACAGCACATGCGGCCTGGAACCAAGGGCCGGTGGAGCTTTTTCTCACGGAAACCTTGTATTGTCCACGCTTCTTATTGCTGGGACGCTCTCCAAAGCCATCTCCCCATCTTAGAGCCCTAGAAATCTGTTCAGATTATGCTCACTTCCCCTGAGGAATTTTAGTATAGCAGCTGTTTTGTAAAGACTTCCACATGCAAATAAAGGCAGTGTTTTGCACTGAATAATAATAACAGTATCTGCAGAAGTTACCAATTACTGACCAGCATCTGAGTGCAAAGCACCATGTAAAGGTTGTGTAAATTGCGCTTTGCCACCACAGCAGCATGGAGGATGGAAGGGCCGGCGTACAGTCTTCAGCTCTTCAGGAGAGCATTGTTACTGGTAGGGTCCTCTCGCTCAGAGTGAGATGTGAGCACTGCTCAGTTTAAGTACCAGCCTCACACTAGGCCTACACGGGTCTGTCTCACCCAACCACAGCGTTCTCGAGATGATGCTGTGAGGCTTCTAAAATCTAGCTGCTTAAGGAGGAGGGCTTTGATGTGTGCAGGAGTACCTGATATGTCCTTCCCAACAGCAATGAAAGATCTGTCCATTTTTAGACCTTCAGTGTAACTGGTGCTGTTGCCACCCTGGAGCCGGGCTCCTGGCCAAGTGAGCCCAGCTGCCCCAGCCCTGGTCCTCTGGCCCGTGTGAGTCACCTTCTTCCTGCTAGCAGCAGCCCTCTTGCCAAGTTTGAAGCCTCTCAACACCCCATACCCAGGCATTGCTAGAAAGGGGGGTGAGGAGATCATGCTGGCCCAAGCTTGAAATTGGATTTCGGGAAAAATAACCTAAAATGGGATTAGCGAGCAGAGCATTTTTTAGCTCTTGGAAGTTGAGTAACACTTGTGGCTGCTGAAGGCTCGCAGCCTGATACGTGGCGACATGATGGGTCCTGAGCCATGGCACGGAGTGCAGCGGAAGAGCCGGGAGGCAGAGGGTGCCCCTCCCAGCCTGGCGTGTGACATCAGCCTCTCAGGCACACTAGTGGCTTCGTCCTTTGAAGCGGTCCGAAGTCCTTCTTGCTAAGGAATCAGCCACGCTTGATTTTTTGTGTGACCCGGATTCAAAGGCCCGGGGCATGGCGAAGGCCCGCATTGGTCCTTAGGTGTGAGGAAGGGCTTTCAGATCAGGCCCCAGCCTAAACCTTTGGGGTTCTTCCCTACTAAACCACATAATCTCTCGTTACATGTCTGCCTGTGCTTTTGATTGCTTTGGGATATGACCTAGAACGACTGGGCAGAATCGTGAGGAGGAATGGGCTGGAGGTCAGCAGGGAGTTCACCAGCCACAGGCATCGTTTTTCCTTGGGCGGGAACTCAGTTTTGCAAGTAAATACCCGAGTGAAAGAGAACACTTTTCTTGGAAAAATGTTTGTAATTTGGTGCATGTAAACACACTCTTTCCTAACCGCCCCTGTCATGTGACCAGCCTGTGGATAAACTATATTAAGGAAAGCACAGTTTTAAATGAAATAGGTTTTTTTTTTTTTTAAAAGGGGGGGGGGTCCGTAGAAAAAGGCTGGCATTTATTGGCCACTGGCTCATGCTAGGGATTCTGCAAGATTCTGGGTGCACATGATTTACTCTTAAGCCCTGAAGGAGCGGGCATCTCCCACATTGGAGAGACCACCATCAGACAACCAGAAAGAGGAGGAGCGGGAGCTCCAACTCTGCCAGTCTCAGGTCGGAAGTCTGACCCCTAACTGTCAACTCTTCCCTAGTCTAGCTGTCGTCTTTGAAGAGAAAGTCTGCATTGTCTGCCAAGCTCTGTGTTGGCGACTCCAGCCCTGTGCAGTCTTTCCTGCTAGCAGTGTAACCCAGACCTGTATTTGGTGGCTGCCAGGGCTGGCACCAGCTGGGCAGGAGAGCTGTGTCTTTTCACAGCAGTGCAGGCCAGCGGTGAGGTCAGGGTGCTGGCAGGTTATGTATCTCTGGTAGGCGCCAGGGAAAGACCTGCCCAGGCTCGCTCTTGGCTTTGTCACCTCGGACAGCCCTTGCCGTGCAGTGCATCAACCCAGTCCTGGCCTTCACAGTTTTCCCTGTGTGTGGGTCTACTGGTATCCCAGTCACAGTGGCTTCATGCCACCTAATGACCTTCTCTTTAAGTGAGTCCCTCTGGCAGGCCCCCCTTCTACACGGGGTCGTATCTCAAAGTCATGCTAAGGATTAAGGTTTCTACCTATGGTTTTAGAAAGCCACAGTTCAATCCATGGCAGCACACAGAAAGTCCAAAACTTATAATAACCAGAAGAATGGGCCCCTAAAATGTTAAAGCCCCATTTCCTGTGCTTGATGATGGCCCCTCTCTAAAGATCTGGCACCCCACTTGAGCACATGGTCATCTTTCCTGTCCTTTTGCTCTATTTTACCGTCTAGGGTACTCTACCTTGCCTTCTCTGCCTGGGTAGTCTCTGGCCATTCTGCAAGGACGAGAGCGCCATGCTCACACTTGGAAGTGGCTTGAGACCCCACCGCTTCACAGCATGACTGAGCTTCCTTTTCTCTGGCCTCAGGGTGATTTTACTACTATCTCATCAGTGTCACCTTCCTCTATAGGCTCGTCTGGCCCAGAGTCTGTGCCTTAGATGCAGCTGCATTCAGAGCATCTAAAACCAGCCCAGCCTCCGCAGCGATCTCCCAGCATCTCCCTCAAGAACGAGCGCAATGCTTTTATGTCTTCCGGAATCCAGAATCCAGTAGCCAGATTCCTTAATATAGAGGGAAGTTGTGGAAATAGCAAGCGCTACAGATCCTTCTCGCATTACTACTAGGTGACCTTATGACTTCTTTTTTCATCACGCAAAAAAGATGTATAGTGTAGGTGACATTAACTACCAATGTCCCAATATGGAATTTACTTTTTATTTCATAATCTTAATTAATATAGCTTACCTTTCTTCTAATGGCTCCTATTATTTATGTCTGCGTTGTGGAATCCTTCACTAATGTCATGGTGTTGTAATGACTCAATTTTTCTTGGGAATTCTTTTTGAAATTTTCTTTAAAATCTTTAGAATTTATTTGTATATATATGAATTATAGATAGATAGATAAATAGATAGATAGATAGATAGATAGATAGAGGATAGGGGATTTAAATTCTTTTTCTCATACAATAACTATTGTAGCACAATTTGTTGATGAGAACTAGTGGGATTCATATTATTTTTATATCCCAGTGCACCTTGACAGTTTTTAAAAACTCAGTTGTATCCTATATGAATTTATATCTTATATGAATTTTTATAAACCCAGGGATAAACTTCTTCAGAATTATTCTGATAGAGTCATTGGATTTAACGAAGGATACAAGGGTGCAGAATACAAAAGTTTTGTTTAATGTGCTTGCCATAGTTACACAAAGTTTGCATAAATCATAACATGATTGAAATCTATGTGCTTTCATTTAAAATTAAATTTAAAAATTTTCAGGAAGATGACAGCTTCATGTCAAGTTCAATGAGAAAACAAACAAACAAAAAAAATTACAACAGAATAGTTGCCTACAATGAAAGGAGACGTTTTGGTGCACCTCAGAGAAAGGCAGACTTCTGCTTAGAGGCATTTTAGGCTTTCCCCCCAATGCCTGAAATGAAAGAGTCTTTGGGTTATTCTCGGAGAGACCAAGATAGGGGTAGAGAATTCTGAGTCCCATTGTTCAGATATCACCCAGAATAACAGAAACCCAAGGGACTCTAGCAAATTAAAGCTCAAGGAGAAGCATGTCAGCTGGGTCCCCGGAGGGGAGAGGAATCAAGGAAAGGTCAGGAGGAAGCAGCATCCGGGTACTCAGCCAGGAAAGCAATATAACCACAATAAGTTGCCAGGGTGTCGTACCTATCCTGTCCTATCCCACACATCGGACTGGTGCTCCATGTTTCTCTCAGATCATCGTAATTCCCACACTGCAGACGGGGAAGGGGACTGTGAGGTAGCGAGAACCTTGCCCTGGAGCACCCAGAGAGCATCACGGATGCTGCTCAGATCCAGAGTTCTGATGGAAGACTTTACCATCAGCCTGGTTAAGGTGGGCATTTAGCACATCTCCTTGTACATAGCAAGACCTCAATAAAAGCTGGTGGAGAAAGAGACTGAGCCTAGTCAAGGATACAGAATCTAAAAATTTTGTTTAATGTGCTTGTCATAGTTATACAAAGTTTGCATAAATCATAACATGATAGAAATCTATGCATCTTCATTTAAAACTAAATTTAAAAATTATCCAAAAGATGACAGCTTCATGTAAAGTTCAATGAGAAAACAAAAAACAAAACCAAAAACATTACAGAGAAAGAGACGAAGTAAATGTTGAGAAACATCTGGAGACTTTCTGAGGCCTCGAAAGAAACCTGAATGGAACTGGAGCTCTGTACTCCTCACGACTCCGAGTCACTCTCCTGCTTTCTGCATGCTTCGTGACAAGAGCTGGTTGATTCTGGTGTGGCCGAATGGAGAGACACACCACATCACAGCACTGCCACCTCTTAGCTGGAGAGCGTGTGGCCGTCCCGTAACTCCCTGGCTCTGCTCCTTCTATGAAAGAGCCTGCAATGCCTCCCTCGGGGCAGCCTTGAAAACTAATGACACTGTGCGGGCAAGGCACCTGGTGAGCAGCAGGCATCCTGTGACATATGGTAGTTATTCCTATTAGCGGTGTACCCTCCGTGCTGGCTGGTGTCACTTCCCAGGGCTTGTGTGCTGATGCAAGGGCAGGGAGGGGGTGCTTTCCCACGTGGATCAGATGACCACTGAGGCTGATTACAGGGTTCCTGTCTGCATGCAGGCTCTAAACAACCACTCAACACTTGCCCTGTCTGCTGCAGCAGAAGTGAGTCACATGGGATGGAAGAGAAATCAGGGAGGAAGCTGGCTGGCCAGACACCCCCAGGGACCAAGAACACCTGGACATGCAATGCAGCCAGGTTCCCAGGACATGGGCAGACGGGCGTGTGTGGCCGGGGGGCTGCTCATCACGGGACCCTGAGCCTACGGAACGGGACCCAAGACGACTGCAGGGGCAGTGGCGGGTGGGGGTATCTGACACCCCTCCTGCCTGGGACTGCTGGAGACAGTCTTGGAAGCACCTGGCCCACTCCTCCCAGTCCAGGCATTCATATTCTCTGCGACGAAGAAGACAGTGCGTGGAAGACTGAAGCAGGAGGCTCGTACAGTCTGGGCCACTTAATGATTCAGGGAGACTTTGCCTCAAAATGAAAATGTAAATAAATAAATAAATGAGGGCTGAGGCTGTAGCTTAGTGTCAATATCCTGAATTCAAACCTCAGGACCAGAAAAACGATCATAAGTGACAGCCGTGGTCAACAGTGACTCGCTGGGGGCACTGCCTGCGGATGGCCGTGGGAACGCTGACCCTCTCTTGTGTCACACAGTAGCCAAGTGATGGAAGGGGAAGGACCGGGAGCAGCAGGACTCGGCCCTCCCTGCAGTTTCCTTGGGACGCCCTGGACTATACAGCAGCTGGCGTTTATTGAGCTCACACGCCGTGTTTGTCCCGGGGTGCCCCGTGTGCACAAGTGTGGTCACTGCCCTCCTTGCCTCCAGGCAGTGCCCACAGCCAGCTTTCCAGGCAGGGACACTCAGAGCAGTCTCCGACTTGAAGGTGAGGGAATTGACGCTAGTTATTTCCTAGAGTCACCAGGTGAGAAAGCGAGGCAGTCAGGGTTTGAACACAGGCCTGACCGGAGACGTCCAACCCCTTTGACCATCACAGGGTCTGGACTGAGCAAGAGAAGCGGTACTTTCACCTTCAGGTTTTGGAAAGGGAGGTGCAAAGAGTGAAAGGACAAGAGCAGAGGTGATCCTGATGTCCAGTTCCTGCTCTGCAGAGTGGTGGCGCGGGAGGACAACCGGTGCTCCCTGTCCCTCTCCAGCCAACTTTGCCCTTGTAGATGGCCAATGCCATCTTGCAACACAGTGCCACACTGAAGTTCCTCTTGCTTGTGTGCTCCGCTCTGTCCCCCAGGCCATGCACTCCAGGGCTTTCAAAATGAGCGGGAGGAGGGCGAGGTTTCCTGCCTGTTCAGGGCCCCAGCACATGTGCTGCTCCACCTGTGGATTTTCCAGTGGTGATCAGAACAAGACCATCTAGCCATGCAAGCGAAGGGCACGGCAGGGGTTCTACCTCTGGCCAGGTCCTTGTGTGTAAACCAGTGCAGCAGGTTTGTGGCCCCGTGAGCAGGTGTGCCAGCCAAGGAGGAGCCCAGAGTCCACGCTCACTGCTGTGCATCCCGAGGTAGCCAGTCCCCTGGGGACTGGGCCTTGGCTTGGAGTGTGAGAACCTGTGCCGCTTGCATCTCTACTCAGGACTCTTGGGGGAACCAGAGAGAGTGCTGAGCCAGAAGTCCTCAGAACTCCTCTCTTGCTAGCGCAAACCAGGGCCTTATGCACTTGCCTCTGCCTAGGCAACGGGGTCCTTAACGTGTCCCTGGCAGTCTCATCTGGAAGGATGTGTGAGGGCACCCACACGAGAGCGCTGGCCCAAGCCCAGCACGGAGTGTGGGTGATGCCCCGAGCTTGCAGAGGGCAAAACTCCATGCCTTGTGGGGTAGCAGATCAAGCACAAAAGGACTGAACTTGGTCTCTAGCAACTCTCCCAAGGAAGGATGAGTAGGAGAGCGCCACACCTCCTCCAGACCAGAGCCGGACTAGCAGACACGGAAGCAGACTCAGTGCTCCGTGGGCTGCAGACCCTGCATCCTTCCTCTGACTTCTGTCCTCTTGGGAGCCAGATGGAAGATGCCAGCTCTTAGGAGAGTCCCTACAGCCCTACAGCTGACTGTGGTGGTCGTGGCTCATGTCGGAGTTACTACTTACATGTTTTTGTTCTTGTACTTCCTTTCTTTTTAGTGCTGCATCATATAACCATCTCTTCTCTTCCTGGAATTGCTCTGCTCCTGGTTTGGACGGGCCCCTTCTAAGCAAGGGAAATGGGGTATTGAATCATCACCTTTCCACTGGGTTTCCCAGAATCAGGGAATGGTGTGATAGCTCTACACTCGACACCAGAAAGACCACCCATCTCTCCTCCAAGGAAAGTAAATTATGTTTTCTTAACAAACCCCAGGGACTGCCACTTTGGTCCCACAGCTAACATTTCCCTGCAGCTTCATGAGTTTCCAAGTTATCTGAGCAGTTTCTCCTTTGAAGCTCAGCTTCCACCTTGGGCTCTCAGAATCATTTCTTGGAACAGTGATTAGTGCAGAAAGCACCATGACAATCGGCACCCAAGATAGCCATCTCGTTATGCGAAGTGCCTGTAGATGCAGCTTGGAGTATCAGACGATTTCACAAGGGCTGCTATGCCGCAGCTACGGCTCTTCTTTGCAGCTTATTACTTAAGTAAAAAATGTTAATTGTTTCTGAGAAGCATGCAATGTGGAAGTGGCTGACACCTCCAAGGAGCCCCGTCTCTGGATCCCCAGGCTGCCCCTGCTTCTCTTGCCAAATACGAGAAGTTCTCCACTGGACAAGCATCCATTTATGTGCTCTCAGTCACAATTTATATCAAGTGGCGTTTTCACACAGGGTGTCATTTATTGAGGCTGGTACAACAGTGAGGAAATCGGGCTCCTGAGTAATTAGAGTCCCGTCCTCACTGGGCAGGGGACAGGGCTTTCCTGCTCTCTGCCTTTTAATGGGCTTACAGTGGCACTCCTCTTCTTCCATAGATAATGCTGTCCAGGAAAATAAGGAATCATTAAAATGGGGAGAATCCACACTCCACTTCAGAACTTTAAGAGACACACTTGGGAAGAGGTTCTCCTATAAACAGACTGTAGCAGGGCTATGAGGCTTCCTGTCTCTACCGCCTTCTTCTTCTCCCCTTCTCTTCCTCCCTCTCCCTGGGATGTGTCCTGTCTTTCCAGGGTGAAGCTGTGCTCAGGGCTGGACACAGCGGGGACTGTAGTTCCCATGGGAACTCACATGCAGTTGGACATTGGTACTCACAGCTGGGATGTTGTTGGAGTAACTCTCAAGTCCTCGTGGCTGACCTTTAGTCCCCATTGTGAGGTGCTGGGAGGGTAGAAACAATCTGATCATAATGTTTAGAGATGGAGCTAGGACTAGGTAGCCCCACTAGTGATTGGACCGATAATGATTAGGATTAGATGCAGCCATGAGGTAGAGCCACTTGATGGAAGATTGGTGGATTTCTGAGACGTGGAGAGACCACAGAGACACCCATACACAGGCACCTTCCTGATTTTTGCTATGTGATGCCTTGTACTATCTCAGTACTGTTCTAGAAAGAAAATTATCACAAAATGAGGCTCTTAGATCTTCGGCCTCTTGTAAGCCAAAATAAACCTCTTTGTTATAAAGTAACCTGCCCCAGGTATCTTATTATAGTGACAAGAAGCTGATTAATACAATTGGTATTGTGTCCAAGAGAGGTTCGTTTTCTCTAAGCTACATTGATCTTAACAGAACCACCTTTTATGAGTCCACTTAACCATTAAGTTCTCCAGATTCTAGCTTCATTCTGCTCCAAACTTGGTGCTACTGAGGGATATTGCCTTGGGCAACCCAGAGCCTGAAACCCTTTATGGGCATTCTAATGCATGCAAGAGTTTCTGGGCAGCCTCACTCTGACAGCTTCCTGTTGGGTCTTCCTTTTAGGTAAAATCAACTCCTATTTCCCGTAATCTCCACATCCAAGGACACACTCTTTCCACCACTGTTATCCTAGCATTTTCTTCAGTTGCCAAAGGCTCTGGGAAGACAACAGGCCAACAACTTTCCTTTCCTCTAAATGCCTGCCGTACTCCGAGTGGCTACCAGAGCCCTGCTGGTGGAACTGTGGGTACTCTCAGATGAAGCACACATCACTTATCTTTGGTCTGAGTGTTCCGCTGAGAAAGAGACAGCAGGGAGTGCCCTGAGCTGAGGACTGAGTGAGGATGTGTTCTAAGGGATGGCAGTGTCCTGGTGGGAGGACAAGGCATCTCAGTACAGGCAGTGCTAGACGCTGACTACTGATATAAGGTCGTTTCCTCCTTGGATGGTAAATTCTCTCTGCTCTTTCTACTTGTCCTGTAAGACCTGTAACCACAGCAGGCACTTATGGGATGGCAAGGAGGGGTGTGTGTGTGTGTGTGTGTGTGTGTGTGTGTGTGTGTAGCTAGGAGACAATCCTGGCAGTACCAAGAAAAGAGAGCAGTCTGAGGCAAGGGAGAAGACAGGGAAGGCCAGAGAGAGGTCAAGACAGGAAAGAAGCAAATGGTCAGATGTCAGAGCAGGGGAAGGCTTGGCTTTCAAGGTCCCCTGAAGCATGGGACACTCGAGGAAGATGTGCAGGGCCAGCAGAGAAGTTGGCTTGCAAATCCATCCCTAGGGACCTGGGAACGCCCACGTTGCAGACCCACAGTTACTCTTCCCCTCTACACACACGTGGAGCCCCAGGTGACTTCCAGCCTTGGTGCTCTAATTATGCTTATTTTGCGGTAAACAAAGGCACGGAGAAATTACAAAGCTGGCCCTCATCAGGGCCAAAGAGGGCAGCCATGAACTGCGGCGGCTTGGGGCAACAGCCTGGGTTGTAGCCACAGGTCGTGAGCCCACCTGGGCCTGTGTTTCTTCCTCTCTACCCTTCATGGGCCAATTACAGAGACTCCGCTGGCTGGGGCAGTGCCGACTCTCCAGAAATGAACCACTTCCCTTTTGTGCCTAATGGAAGCCCATTTCAGGACCACAGCCGACCGAGGGCAGCAGTAGAACCCAGATAGACTATTAATGGAAAGCTGGGCCTTATCCATTCTCATCCTTGTCTGGTCTTCTTGCCACGAGGGTGAACCAAAGAGAAGGGTGGGAAGGTGCCACGCGACCTCTCCCACCCCAAACAGGAGATCAAGAGTGGCGGCAGGGAAGGCCAGCCTGGGCTCTTCATTAAAGCAAATACCATTAAACATATGTTCGAGATAACAGACTGTCTTGACCCCAGAGAGCATCTGGACCGCAATGAAAATTCATTTTCTGCTTTAGAGGTACAGGATGCAGAGAATGCTTTCCAGGGCAGAAGCAACTGTTAGGTGTGTGGATTCCTCAGTAACAAATCTGTATGCTAAACACACATGCACACCCATACAACTGCTAATTCGAGACACACTTTGGCAGACTCACTAGTCTGTTTGTGACAATGCCTATGAACACACGTGTGTGAATACGCTCAGGACGATATAGATTTGTGAAGCTTTGGCAAAAGGGGAAAAGAAGGGGAGAGAGAGAGAGAGAGAGAGAGAGAGAGAGAGAGAGAGAGAGAGAGTCTTTTCTTCAAGCCATGTTTGAAATCTACTAGTATGATTTTCTTTGCCCTGCATGAGACTCCTTTTTATCACTGTGTTAACTTTTTCTTTTGCTTCATCTAGCAGAGTCAGGCTTGCAACCCTGCCTCACTGACGTTGTCATCAAAATTGCAGTCCTACAAGCCCCTTCGGATCCCAGCCTGTGTGTCACCCCCAAAGCCAAATCTTAGCACCTTATCCCCCACGTCCTGGGCTGGAGGGGCAGAAGCTGCCTAGGGCAGCTGAGGCAGGAGAAAAGGATGATCTGCCCAGAGACTGCTAGCAAAGGGAGAGTGAACTTTTCCGATGGATGTGGGCCAGAAGGTTTTATCGGAGAAAGGCTTGCTTCTGCTGCATCCTGCAGAAGGAGTATGCAGCCTGCTGAGGGAGGGAGTCATACAAATTCAGGCATGTGAAACAGGCAGGCCTGAGTGGACAGCATGCTGTGGTTTAGCTGTATGGGGGGAATCGTGCATGGACTAAGGCAGCAGGAAAGGCCAGAAGCAGAGACAGGGACACAGTGTGGATCCCACCCTGGTAAGGATGCTGCATGGGCCCAGTGGTAGCTAACAATGGTGCATCCCACTGAGCTCCATAGTACACATCTCTGTAGGAAACACAGAGTATATTCTCCTTCTGAAAGATTCTTTTTTTGTATTTAGTACAGGGTCTCACTACGTAGATCCGACTCAGTGATCCTCCTGTTTTCAGCCTTCCGAGCGCTGGCAGGCACCACCACGCCGTCTCCATCACCATCTCAGCACACCTCTGGGGCGGGCCCGCAGGGCAGGCTGGGAAACTGAAAGATTCTTGAAATACCTACCTCCACATACTCCTTTCTCCTCAAATGCTTCGAATTCCTTACGTTTTTCAGACTGATATAAACAGGTGAAAAAGCACTGAGCACAAACAAGGAAACACAAAAGTTGATGCAGTAATAAATACGGACAGAGGCAACAGCCAGGGCTGAAGGGTTGAGTCACCCCAAGTGCTGGGTGTGGAGGCAGACACTGCACCAGGTGTGGGGACAGTGGCTCTGAGCGAGGGAGGACAGATGGCATGGTGGGTGCTGCTGACTCTGTGGCTCCTGCCTCTCATTTGACATGGGGACGGCTGCAGTTGTTTCCTCATCAGACTATCAGAATAATTCAGTAAATCAAACTCAGGCAAACTATTAGTGCTCCAGAAATGTGAATTATTTGTTCCTTAAAATTAAGGAAGGAGAGATGATAAACATATCAGTAACAGAGGCTAATATATCTAATTCTGTATTTCTGAGCCACATCCCAGTGCAACACCAATTCTTTACATTTCTCTCCCCCCAAAATCTGATGTGTTTGTAGACCATAAAATATCAGTTGTGTACAACCTGAAGTAATGTGGAAAAATCAAGGAAAAAAAAACTGGCTATAACTCTCTCTGATTAATATTAAGCCTAAAAACTCAGTGATTTATTGGCTATTTTCAGTGGTTATAGATGGCTTTGATAAAGACATTTGTATTTTAATTTATTACTTTGATAAATATATATTATAGAACATTTGGAAAAAATGAATCTTAAAGGCCACTTTCCATGTTAATATTTTAGCTACTTTCCTTCTCATTTCTTTAAGTGCAGAGTCATTTCACAGACAGTTGTCATTGCATACACAAACACATGGATACACAACTTTATACCTTTCAGATCCATTTTTCATTATTTGATAACTATTTTAAAATGTTTTGCTCTTTGTAACAGTATTGTACATGTCTGCCTAGTATGCTTGCAGATGGTGGGAAATTTACTCCAACGTCGCTCTGCAGGGGGAATTCGGTGCTCTTAATGGGTAAGGGATTTGGAAAGTCAAGTGCCAAGGTCAGCGTCACTAAGAATAAAGGGGTGGTGCAGAGAAGGTGGCTGCGAGGCTGCTGAGTGGCTGTCCCTCCACAGCAGCACCTTCTGGACACCCACTTGCACAGCATACTATCCGCACAAACGAAAAGGACCAGAGGTGAGACCACAGAATCCGGTTAGAGTCTAATAATAGGAAGCATTGCAGAGGACAGGAAGGACCAACCAGTCTGCCTCCATAGGCCAATTCAGAATAGTTATCCTATAATACCTAGACAGGGCCACAATAATGACAGTACAGCAAGGCTATGCACAGGCCCATATGTTGGTAGGCATGTTGGTAAAAAGTCCTTAACAAAATACTAACAAGCTACCTCTCAGATTATTAATTATGATCAAGTGTGTGTCATCCCAGGAATACAAGGATGGTTTTCCATGTGCAAAATCAATAAACATGATACATCATATCAAGACAGCTAAGTGCCAGAGCTAAAGAATTATTTGCATAGATGTAGTAAAATCATTTGATATGTTTCAACACCCCTTAATAATAAATGTTCTCAACAAATCAGATACAGAAGGAATCTACATCAACATAATAAAGATCACAAAACTAAAATAAACATGGATCAAAGATCTAAATGCTCGGAAAAAAAAAAAAAAAGGTCTGGGGAGCTGGCTCAGTGGAATAAGCACTTGCCTGGGAAGCACAGTGCCATGGCCTGAGTTCAATCCCTGGTTCGGCAAAAAAAAAAAAAAAAAAA
>NDGN011490217.1:0-10308 GCA_002564285.1 Tympanoctomys barrerae | reverse complement strand
TGATGATATAGGAGGCTGTGGTATGTTACAGAAGATACGTGAGCATCTGTGGATTTTGGTTCCAAGAAGTTCTGGAATCAGTCCCACGGATTCCAAGAGATGACCATATCCTTGTGTACGTGCATCTCTCTTGGAAGGTGTCATTTGAGATTCTACTCTGCCTCCTGTGTAATCGTCACAGGATTACGTTTGCTCTCTTGATGCCTACTGCTTCACGATTCAACTCTGCAACTTGTTATTCTGCAGCTGCTCCAAGGGTGTGTGACTTGGGTCTGAAACATGACAAGTATGGCAAGTGGAACTTTATGAATTGTCTTTCTCCCAATAAATCCCACCTTCGTGCTGCTTTCCCACCTAGCACTAGGGCAACAGTGTCACCTTTCGTACTTGCTGTAGGCGTGGCATCTTCCATCCAGTAGTTACTTTTCTGACCAATTCTTCTAGGGCGTCTCCTGCTTAAAAAGACACCCTATATTCAGCCACTGGGGTCACAAGTAAGAGAAAATGAATCTTGCCATTTTTTGACAAATGGGAATCCAGTGAAGACAGGTATTTCATACAATGGACAGGTGACTTACAAGAAAGGAGGCGGTAAGGGGGCTGGACCTAGGAGGAGGAAGTCATTTCTTTTTCTTTTTGTTGCCCTGTCAGAGATGTAATCTCTCCGACAGCTCATTCCATCTTTGAAGAAATTAATTTTTTTATTTTTAAAGAATACAAAATAGATATAAAAACATCATTAAGATGATACAAGATTTCACTAAGTGAAGTAATAAGAATGCGACAATTGTTGCTCTATTACATGATTCTATCTTCAAATTAGTTGTTCAGATTCCCAGACATAAACATTCAAGATTTGTTTAAAGAAAAAGGAGAACAATAACTAAGAAGTTATAAGAAACTCAAAAGAGGAAAAAATAAGTCCCTCCATTTTTTAAAAAATCAATTATTCAACAATACAATTCCAAGAGCTGACGTTCCATTTGTCAGCCAATGCATCATATCCCGTCTTCTCTTTTATTCCAGATGAGAAACACAGAAGCTGGACACTACTGATTCCACAGTAGAAAATGGGGACAGATAGTGACCCACCAAGAATACATAGTCCTCTCAAGGAAGAGGACAATCTCATTGCTAAGATAAACATAAAGAGTTGGATGTTCAATAGTTAAATCAACTGATGACTCCTAACCCTAATATTATTTTTCTGTCAAATTCCCCAACACGGCCCTAATCTCGATTTCTCCCACTTGATGTCCTTTGCTACATTAGCCATTGACTGGCTGCACCCTGTCTATGGAGCTGTCCCCCATCCATGCCCACTTTAATCATCTTCCTCTTCTGGGCTGGGGAGATAGCTCAGTGATCTAAGGCAAAAGCAAGGTCCTGAGTGTGATCCCTGGTGACACATGCCATGCTGGCCCCAGAACCAAGCATAGTCATGCACACCTCTAATCCTAGCATTAGAAAGACTGAGACAGGAAGATCACTACAAATCCAAATGGAGTAACAAGACGCTGTACGCGCGCCCCCCCCCCCAAAAAAATCATCTCCAGCTCCTAAAGTCAGAGGATCTTCACCAAGTGAAGCACTCGGGAGGCTGAGCCAGGAGGATTGCCATAAGGTCGAGGCCAGCCTGGCTACATACTCAAGACTCTGTCACAAATATAAACAAACACATACATACATGCTAGTGGCATGAGACATTGTCTCAAATTTAGAGGACTTCCTGCTCTGAGGCTGCTCTATCCAAACCTGAGAAGCCCATTAGCTGCCTCCCGAGCCCTTCTTCTGTTATTGTCCTCTGACTTCCTGCTCTGCCCTTGCGGAGTTCTCTCAGCTGCCACCAGATGGTACTTTGACTTGACCTTCAGCGTTGCCCCGGAAGTTCTCTTTGTCCATGTGGTCAAGCCATTCTCACATGGACTTTATCCTTTCTCTTTCTTACTCTGAGGAAGTACAAACCTCCACAGTTTCCTGAGACAAGGGTGCACAGGGGGTGAATCCTGCAAGCCCTGGGTATCTGTAATAAGCTGTCTTTACTTACACCTTCTAGCGACAGCTGAACTATGGGAAAGGAGTTCCAGGTAGGAAGCTATCGCCTCCTAGGACCCCGAAGACGTGCTTCTTCTGTATTCTAGCTTCTAGTGTGCTTCTGAAGGGCTGTGACACCTCCACTCCCAATATTCTGGCTTACCAGTTCTGTTTTAACTGATTATTTGCTTTTCTGGAAGTTCTCAAGATCTTCTTCCCGTGACGCTACTGCTAAGGGTGATGGCCTGCCTGACGTGGTGTTTCCCCTGCATCCTTAATGCAGTGTGAGCCAACCAGGTTGCAGCAGCCGAACCTCATGTAGCCAGTGCCCACTCTCCTTTACTTGGCTTCTAAGGCAATCCTGAGCCCCCACATCACTGGTCCTGCCTTCGCAAGCTTCCCAGCCCCACTGAGTTTGGAATGCTGCATAACTCAGTCCGCAGACCTCTTGTCTATGACTTCATACTCTCTGAGGCACCATCTCTGTGCCACCATCTGTGTGGCACTGGTGGCCCCCAGACCAATGTCTTCAGCATTCTTCATGATGTCTCCACTCAGGTAGCTCACAGATACCTTAAACACTAGATGTGTTCCCGTCCTATAGGTATTCTGTCAAAATTTTTTGCTTATCTAATATTTAGAGGAGTTTTTTTTCCCCTTTTTCTTGACATATGCATGCTTTTCCTTGGGGTGCCAACACCTTTTGTCTCTCAGAGGATATTAACTATATATATTTGTACTTCAGGAAGGGTCTGCAGGGTGTTCAGGGTCTCACTACGAAATCAGACTCATAGTGATCCACCTGGTTACAGCCTCCCAAGAGCTGGGATTACAGGCACAGGCCACCACGCCCAGTCTCAATTGTCACCTCAGTGTGCCCCGGGGGCGGGGCCATCATGGTAGGCCCAGGAATCCAATCCTCAGTTCTCCTTGCAGGTGATTTAATCCACTGAGCTTTTGGCCGGCCCTTATTTTCTTCTCAATTATCACTTCTTTGGTATTTTCACTCGTATGTCTCAGTACTCATACTCAACCTTTCCAGGCTGCATAGTAAACCTGCAATTTTGGCATCAAGCTGAAAGGACCCGGGGTCCTGGTGCTCAGGGGACTTTCGCTTAAATGTCCTTTTTTGTGCAGACATTCATCGGGGGTAGCGTCTGGAGTGCGGACCTCCTGGCTGGATATCCCTGGGGGGACCAGCCCTCACCTGCTCCGCTGGATGGGGCAATGTGGCTGGCCAAGGGGTCGGGTCCAGGTCTTTCCCCTGGAACATTTCAGCTAATCCTCTCTTCCTCACATGGGCTCTGCACTGCTGACTCCCAGAATGCCTTGTACCCTACAGCCCCAAGGCAGGGTGTGGGGGTCCACTTCTTAGCTTTCTCTAGGAGAGGCTCGGACTTCAGCATCGGTCTCGACTCTGCTGGGTCCACTTCCCATTCATCTTCCCATTCATCTTCCGGTTTCCAAAATACTGATTTCTGGCCCCTCCTGAACCTCCTCTCACGTTCTCTGTCTTTGCAGATGGATGCCTTTTTACCTGTCTTCATTGTCACTTTAGTACGCTCTCAGAAGGATGCTGAGACCAACAGGTGTGTTTCTGTAATAGATCTTCTTTTATTACACATTTGACATGGAAAACTAAATCTGCTAAGTAATATTCATCATCCTTCTGGGTAATGCAGTTTTCTGTCACATGCAAGGTGTGATGTGAAGAGGTTGGCCTTCTGATGTGGCTCATAATCTGCCTCTGAAGACAATTAAAAAGGAAAGACACTGTCAGAATGTTTTGAACAGTGTGAGCAATAGCTTCCTGCTTAGGATAGATGCGGTGTGCACAGGTTTCAGCTCATACTCGGCTGGCTACAAGGCCAAGTGGCACAGGGCAGAGGGCAACTGTCCAAGGTGGCAGAAGACAGGAAAGCAACAAGGGAAAAGGGAGATAAGACACATACCCTTTATATTGTAAGCAGGCTGCCCACCTTAGGGTGGGGTGTAGCACTCACACCTCTAATCCCAGCCAGAACTAAGCCAAACCAACAAATGAACTGATTTACTAACCACACGCCCTTAATCCCAGCACCACACCCTCTAGATTCAGCCACCTCTGAGAATGACCTATGACCTCTGAGTGTATGGGGCTTTGGGGGGACATTGAGATACAAACCGTACTATGAATCTATTTTAATTCTGGATTTATATGAAAGTTGAGGATTTCCTTTGTTGGAGAATACTTTAAAGGCTCCCTTCCACAGCCTCCTCTATAGTGAAGTTATTAACGTCACCAGGGAGTTAGGCAAAGAGTGTGCTCCTACCTCCAAACTAGGCCAAGCGGACCAGAGTGGCTGTGGAGCTGGGCCTGGAGTCAGCTCTTCACCAAGTGTCTTGGGAACTTCTAGGTTTTTTTTTGTTTGTTTGTTTGTTTGTTTGGTATTTTAGGGAAGAATCTACAGGGTGTTCAGGGTCTCACTACTAGATCAGACTCGTGGTGATCTGCCTGTTTAGTTTACAGCCTCCTAAGAGCTGGGATTACAGGCACACACCACCACGCCCAGTCTCAATCGCTGTCTCAGAGGAGCTAGCGTGGCAGGTCCGGGGATGGAACCCCCAGCCCCTGAGCCTGCTTGCAAGCTTTATCCACTTCTGTGCATATTAAAGCCTGTGCACCTTTGTCTTATCTTCTTCATGGCATCTGTGGTAGCCCCCTAATGTCTGTGGCAACATGACCCAGAGCACAAGGGGAAGCTAGCTGTGTAGAGGCCACAAAGCCAGCCAAAGCTTTGTCGAGCACAGCACGTCTGTTCTCCCACTGTCGCAGGGAAGCCTGTGTCAGCAACAGGAGGACAGTTCAGACAGCGTCCTCAGGCTCCTTGGAGGTGGGCCACGCAGGCAGAGAACTGGCCGCTGCCCTGGCCCCTGCCCACGGCTTGAGCTGCCTCCCACCGCAGCTCTGCCTCTCCCTGGGCCGAGAGGCTGCTCAGCCCTCAAGTTCACACCCCGTGCCTAGAAGCACCAGCCGCAAACCTGAGGCCAGTGGCGTGGGCCTCTGTGGAGCAGTTCACCCTCAGAAGATCGGAACTTAGGAGGGGCCCGGATGCGTCTGAAGATGGACTCAAAGCAACTCGGGCAGGGAGTGCTTGGACCTGCAGTAGCCAGATCATGGTGCACAGGGAGGCCCTGGATTGTACGTGGCCGTGGAACTCCTCGCCCAGGCCAAGGTGTGGTCATGTGAGTGCCTTTGATAGCACAAAGCATGTCATTGGTTATGACAGCAATGAGATGCGGTCTGACCTGTCTAACTCTGCTGAGTGATTTTTAAAGCACTGCTGTTGTGGTCCTCACTGAGGATGTTGTTATGGTTATCTTCAGAGAGAATAAAGCAGCAAAGGACCCGGGCGGGCCCCCAAGAACACTAACCTCCTTCTCATCCTTTATTTGGCGTGCCAAGACAGCCAGACAACTATGGCATCCAGAGCAACGGTGGACACCGAGACTCCCTGGAGAGGACCCGCACCTCTCGCCCCTGTGAACTTGGCGAGGGCACCTGATGGCTGGGGGTGGCTTTCAGAGCACCCCGCATCTGCAAGATGCTGTCTGATTTCTCAGGCCCCATTCAACTTATTTTTATTTGTGAGGAAACAATGAGCAAGTCTTGCCTCCTGAGGTTAAAGAAGGAGTAGGAAAGTCCCCCTGCCTAGGGATTCCAGCCAGAGGAGGGCCGCCCAGCTTCAGAGGGAGGACTAGATCAAGTCTGGCCTTGGCAGTGGCATGGTGGTGAGCTCATGCACAGGCACGAGCCTGCCCTGGGGCCTCTGGCTCTGGTAGACTCTCTTGTTTGGCAGCCCAGCCCAAGGGAAAGGAAAAGCTTCCTGTTGCTCTCTGTGTGGAAGGGATCTCCTCAATGTCATCCACTCCCATCTGGAAGGGATCTCCTCACTGTCATCCACTCCCATCGGTTGCCCCACTCTTACCCCACACATTTCTCCTGGTAATAGCTTAGGTGTGGTATAGCGAAGACAATATAAACAAAATAGTTGCATAGCAACGTGGAGGCGGGACAATGTAGACACAGGCTACTCTCGCCACAGTCAGCACCCTTTGCCTCAGGCCAGGAAAAATGTTTGGACTTCAGAATGGATGGGAGTGACAGGAAAGCACCTTGCAATGCTTTGGGGTCTGAGTGACCAGGGTTCAAACCCTGTACCTTCTCACTAGCTGGTGATGTGGAGAAAAAATTATATGAATTTACAAAGCTTCCTCTTTCTCTCCCAGAACATGCTAGGCATAACTCCAAGCATCAGGGTCATTGAAAACCAAACGGCCTCACAAATTAGCTGTGTAGGAACAAGGGGCTCTTCCTCCTACTTAATGGCTTGTAATTACAGCACTGAGCAGAGTAACTGGTAGTTGGCAAATGCTCAGTAAATATTAGTTCGATGATTGAGTATAAAATAGTGACTGTTACTCATTGGCACATGCAAGATATTTTTTTAAGAAACACTTTTATTAGGCTGGGGAGACAGCTCAGCAGTCTAAGCACCTGCCTGGTAAGTGCAGAGACCCAGGCTTAACCCGCAGGGCACAGGCCATCCCGGGACAAGCTGGCCACTGAAATCAGGCATAGTGGTGCAGCCCTGTGATCCCAGTGCTGCGGAGGCTGAGACGGGAGGATCACTGAGAGTCTGAGCTGTGTAGTGAGACCCTGTATCAAATAACTAAATAATGAAATAATATTTTAAAAGCCCTTTATTTAAATTTCTTTTAAAGCTTTTAATTGCAGAATTTTGGGTCTTTATGTAACCCTCACGGATGAGTATCTTAAATATTTTGAGAGCACTGTCATTCTGGTCAATTGCAAATAGGATAAGAAGGTTCAGTTTAGTTGGCTGTCCAAGTGGGTGACATGAATGATACAGTTTTCGCTGGGACTGTGACTCCTCAGTCTGGCTCAGACGTCATGTATGGCTTTTTAGACAATTTCACCCATGTTGCCCATTACTTGTGATGGTTAATTTTAATTATTAACTTGATTGGCTCAAGAGATGCCTAAGAGATTAGAGAAGCACCATGCTGAGGTCTTTTTGTTTTGTTTTGTTTTTTTTCTTTGTATTTTAGGGAAGGGTCTACAGGATGTTCAGGGTCTCACTACTAGATAAGACTTATAGTGATTCTCCTGTTTACAGCCTCCCAAGTGCTGGGATTACAGGCATATGCCACCACGTCCAATCTCAATTGCCATCTCAGGGGGCCCTGGGATGGGGCCGGCATGACAGGCCCAGGGATTGAACGCCTGGCCCATGAGCCCACTTACAGGCACTTTAACCCGCTGAGCTATTTGACCATACATACAAATGCTGAGTTTGTATGTATGGGGTGTGGCATGGGACTGTGGGGCTTCTATCTGCCCCTGGTCCCATCATGCTGGCTCTTCCCCTGTTCTTTGCTGCTTGGTAGCTATAAATTGAACTGCATCACATGCTTCCACCATGATGTTTCGGCCCTGGAGTGAGATGAACTTGGACTTGCACCCCTGGAACCTTGAGCCAAAATAAACATTTGCTTTTGGAAGTTACAAATATCTACACTTTTCTCCTAGCAGTGGAAAGCTGACCAGTGCGTGCATACTGAATAAGAGACAGTGAATTTGAGGATAATTTGCTTCATGGTGCAATGCAAAGGCCACAGCATTCGCTTTCTGGTGACTGGGCCCCTGGCACCAGTGCATGGCCTTCATGCAGTTTCAGAACTCTGATTCTTACTATTTTTAATGTATAAGAAGGGACTGATAATATTTGTCTTCTGCAACTTGTGGAGCCACAGTAAGGAAAGGGGGAAGAATGTGAAATGTAAACTAGCACCCCTATTCTCCGGTCTTCTGTATAGACCTGCAGCAGGGTACGGAAGAATGTCTTCATGCTTTGCAGCAGAGGCATGTTGGAGCCTGGGAACAACATAGTGTCCCTGTTGATGGTGAAGCTTGGGCTGTGTTGACAAGTGGCTTTGGCATACAGGCTATTTACCTCTCCATCAGAAAAGGAAGTTGCCACAAACAAAAAATGCAAGTGAAACATTTTGGGAACAACTGCCCAAGGAGCAGAGTCAGTGGTACGTGGCCAGCTGGGATTCCGTGGTGGTATCTCTGTCTCCATGATGTGGCCCTACCAAATCCCTTCTGGACATCCGCGCATCTTCCTCTCGGCCTCGCTTCCTAAAGCTGCCTTTCAGTATTTGTTTAGTAGCTGCTGAGATCAGGAGTTGAGCTGCTTCTCCCAGGGTCCCAGCGTTTCTTATTTAGGGTTCCTGGAAACTGAGGGACACAAAGGGTAAGTTACAGAGCTTCTAAAAGTCACAGAATTTCTAAGTGTTCAGCTTAAATTCAGGCCATTCTGCCTCTACTCCTTCTTGCTGGATTCTTTTTTTTTTTTTTTTTTTTTACTGGGAATTGAACTCAAGATGTCGCGCTTGCCAGGAGGGTGCTGGCTGTGCTGAGATGTACCCCCGGCTCCTGCTGGGAAAGGACAAAGCCCTCCGGTACCCCAGGCCTTGGCCACAGACAGCGAGGAGCAGTCAGTGTAAATGAAGACCTCTGGGCCTTCCTGGGAGTGCTGCGGTCTCTGGGCCTGAGCTGAGGAGGATGAGTGTCCTGGCCCTGACCCCTCCATCGGAACCTCTTCGTCTGCCTCCCATGCAGTGCCTGAATCACCCACTGTCTTAGCAAAGAGGCCTGGACATTTCTTTATGGTGTTTCTGAGAAATGTATTCCATTCCTTTTTTGTACAAAGCCATTTCTGTTTCTGCGTTTCCTTGCTTTTAAATGAGCTTGAAACCTATATTCCTAAAAATAGACTCTCTTCTGGAGTTAAGTTTGATGCACACATTCTATGACCATTTATACATTGCACTTAGCAGGGCCCTAAAACACAAAGACCAAGGTCTGGCTCCCAGTGCACATTGGCCTTAATGCTCGTGTTGGGCATGCAAGGGAGGCAGTCCATGAACACTGGTGAGCTACAAAGCACACGATGGTGAGGCCGTCCTCCCGGCCACCTTTTATAGACAGCAGCTGGCCATCGGGAGATGTATAGGCCTAATAAATCAATGAGAAGGAATTCCAAAATGGATAAATCAATACTCAAGCAGTCAGAGAATCCTACAGGTCTATGACAATGACCCACTGGGGCCTTTAAACCTTAGCTAGTTGGTTTAGCCAAGATAGACTCTAATGATAGATGGACTGAAATGTACACACATTGGTGGGGAAGTTCTTGTTGCTTGTGCTGGGATTCGGTGGTGATATCTCCACCTCTGTGCAGTGACCTTACTACCAACACCCTACACACGACAGCAACATGAACTGACTCTTTAAATGAAAGAGGGGCTCTGTAAGGGTCACCTCTTGAGATCCGTTCACCTGGGGAGGCGCTGCAAGGGGCGAGCTATTTACATAGTTTCAGGTGTGAGTGGTCTATATAATTAGCAAGCTTCCATTTGCCTTTCACCGATGTGCAATCACGCCCAGGCTGTTCATAGGAATGTGCCTTAATCCCTCTCTTTCAAAGTAGAACGAAGGGTTATTCTCCCGGGAAGTCAATCTAAGAAAACACTGTGATGTTGCTAAAGATGTTCATTTCAGTGTTATTTAAAATAAACTATAGAAACAGTCACTTAAATATCTACTACAAGGAGAAATCTTAAATAATATGCTCATAAAAATATATTAATATGCATATAATAAGAGACACTGTCTAGTAAATTGAATAGCAAGAGAAAATGCATGGAATCTAATCTAAAATCACAAATCAGGCTATAATACAACATAATAATCATTACTGTGTTTTAAATCATAAAATACTAGAAGATATTTAAAATAAAAATAGCTCCAGGTTGTCTTCAATCAGCTTTTTCCAAGTTTCCTATAGAGATAGGGGAAAAAATTAAAATAAACCTGCTATTTTAGGAAAGCCTTTTTCTAATACTTTTGTAATTCCATTTCAGAGGATCTCTTTAAAATATGCTCCAAAATATACCTCAAGTAAATCATAATAGTTGCTAATCACATTTTTTTCTAATGTAAGGAAACAAAACTTCCTAGGTGTGTAAAGTTAAATTGAGGAGCTAAGCTGACTGAAGGCATTAGAACTTATCTACATGATAAGATAATAAGAAACTTAAAATTACTACCTTGTGAACTTTTTGCAATAGAAAAGACAGGTACCAATGGGAAGTGAGCACTACTGTTTTTGAGGTACAAATACCCATAGCTACAGTGGCAAATGC
>NDGN011490216.1:5936-17110 GCA_002564285.1 Tympanoctomys barrerae | reverse complement strand
ATCAACCCCTGGACCAGGGCATTTTTACACATTTCCTTTCTTTGTCACGACAAAATTATTTTCAGCCATAGTCCTGAAGAAAAATAGTTATGTTCAGAAATAGAGCTCAGGGCCAGGCAGATAGCTCAGCAGACTAAAGTGCCTGCTTAGGCAGACATAGCAGCCGGGGTTTAATCCCTGGCATGCTGGCCCTGCCCCCGGGGTGCACTGAGGTGTGATTGAGACTGGGCATGGTGGTGCGCGCCTGTAATCCCAGCTCTTGGAAAGCTGAAAACAGGAGGATCACTATGAGTCCTATCTGTGTAGTGAGACCCTGTAGACCCTTTAGACCCTGTCCTAAATACAGAAAAAAATAAATATAGCTCAAGCAATAAAAATACTATTCTACTATATTTCAAATGTATAATTATGCCAGTACAGAAAACCAAAACAAAATAGTACAATAGAAAAAATCAAAAGGTAAATTATTAATTTAATTGCATTAATGTATTGTTTTAACAGGGCAAAAACTACAAATATGTTTCTCTTGTAGTCAAGAGAGAATAATAAATTAGTTTCTGCTTTCCTGATCTAGCTCCTGCACAGCAGCCAATCATGTTGTGAAAATTGGTCTTCTCCTCCTGCTGGTCACTGGACAATGTGCTCCGGCCTTCACTTGAGATTAACCGAAGAACAGTTTACAGTAATTTTAAATTCAAGAACTTCTGAGCCAGGCATGGTGGTGCATGCCTATAATCCCACCACTTGGGAGGCTGAGGCAGGAGGATTGTTGCAAGTTTGAGACCAGTCTGGGCTACGAAGAGAGCTCAAGGCCAGACTGAACTGCACAGTGAGACCCTATCTCAAAAAGATTAAATAAAAAAAAAGTTCCTTTCACATGAGACAAGAAATAGCAAATAGGACAAGAATATAGTATAGCAGCAATTTGCTTAAATCTTGTTTCATCATTCCAGAATTTGCAATATTGTGTGTATTTGTGTTTCTCGGAAATCAATTCCAGTAACTTCCTTCACATTTCAGTTTTCAAAACATCTTCCCCAGAAAATTCATCATGGATTTCTTTTATGATTGGTAAAGGCTTTAAATTTTTTTTCTTTTCCTGAAAAAAATGGTAAAACAATAGCAGAATGAGAGAAAGCATCGGTAATATTGCATATATATGTTTAGCATGAATCTCCAGTTCATGGGGAAAAATGAGGAGTGCTTTTGCATTTCATCCCTCTGGTTTCCTCTGGCATGGGAAGGCCAGCATCTTCTAGCATTTGTATACATCAAGAGTCAGTCAGAAGGGGATGAGGAGATAGCTCAATAGAATAAGCACCTGCCTGGCAAGGACAAGGTCCTGAGTTCAATCCCTGGTACCAAAGAAAAGGAAAAAAAAAGATTCAGTCAGAAAAAGAAGGATAGGAAAAGGGAACAAAGTGTAAAAATCATCAAAATGTGAAACATATATACTAATTCACTAAGGTGAGTACAAATACGTATAGCACACATATACTAAAAATGAAAAAGACAAAAAAATATGTGCCAAAAGGCAAAAGAGGCTGAGGAGACAGCTCAGTGGTCTATGGTCTAAGCATCTGCCTGGTAAATGCAAGGCCCCAGGTTCGATCCCCAGTACCACATGGCGTGCTGGCCACCAAAACTGTAATTGGTGGCACATGCCTGTAATTCCAGCCCTGTGGGGAGGTTGAGACAGGAGGATCACTGGGAGTCTGGGCTGTGTAGGGAGACCCTATATCAAATAAATTTTAAAAAAAGATTTTATAATTAAAAAAATTAAATTTAAAAAAAGGTAAAAAATGGACTGGGGAGATAGCTCAACAGCATAAGTACCTGCCTGACAAGTGCAAGGACCTGAATTCAACCCCCAGTTCCCAAAAAAAGGCAAAAGAAACAGTAAAAACAATTCAAATTTATTTCCTTCATAAATGTCAATAGTTTATATTTCACTACAATGGATTAAAGGCTGTTGTAATTTCTGCGTATTCATTTTCAAAGAACACTTTCAAAGCTTAGTACTAGCTGTTAAGTTGTATAAGGCCTATCCCAGCTGTTCGTAGAAATCTTGTGTCTCATTAACCTCCTCTAAAATTTCATCCAAGAAAAACAGTACAACTAAGAAAGTAAAAATAGCACACCTTGGACAGCAAAATCTCAGCTCAGAATTAATTTCTAAAATCAGTCTCCGGGGTATGCACCACTTCATAAGGAGGCTCTGAACTATCCAAGAAAGGGTTTCTATTTCTTGCCTACATTATTCAGCATTTTTTATGGATGAAGTGAGATGACAAGAGACGAGTAAATTTTTTCCATTATTCCAAAAATATCACACATGAAGCAACAATGTGAGAGTATGAACCCTGCAGCAGTTCAGAGTGATTTGCAGAGGGTTCTAACAGGGCATTTGATCCATTTCTTTGATCATGCTGGGCACTGTGAACTCTGTACGTGGTTATTCACTTGAATACCCTAGGGGGCTGTGTTCAGTCCGTCTCTACCCAATTGTTCCAATGGATGTTTGGGATATTCAGCAAAACTCTCTCCACACATAAGAAAATGCCCCCATGTGATTATTTTAAGTTGTTCTTCATTGATATGGGCAAACCAGATCATTTCCAATATTTAATAACTGCAAAATGTTAGAAATACTATCAAAAAGATGGGTATATTTTGCTCTATTAACATTTACCACTATTTTCAACTTAATATAATTTCTCATAAGACAAATAAATTAATTTTTAATTGTTTGGAAATGTGTATGAAATAAAACCATCTCCTAAAGCAACAGTTATACTTAACTTCTACAAGTTCCTCCAACACTGCACTATAATTTGAAGCTATTCTTACTGGCAGCAAAAAGATTCCTTCAGCTTCTCCACGCTATACCTGTCTCTCAGGCACAGAAGCAACAGTTTTGTTTGGCTAAAATGGTAACGAGGCATAATTAATGTTATAAAACTTGCTCAGTTTGTTTTTCTTTATCTATTTTCACTTGGTGGTTTTTTTCATAGTTTTTAAGAGTTTCTGTTCCATAGCCAATATTTTGCATTTTTCTTAGCAGGAGAGATTTGGTTCCAAATGTTCATATTCAGGAAACTTAAGAAATCATTACTGACAGACTTTAAAGCCAATTACAAAGCAAGATGGTTTATTTTATTTTTTTGTTGTTGCTGCCAGGGACGGATGGAACTCAGGGCCTCATGCATGCTGAGCATTTGCTCTGTCACAGAATTGCACCCCAGCACCTCATTATCGTCTTTGAGTTGTCCTTAGATATGTGCCCTTTATGAACTCCATAGTGGAGGACTTGTGCCCCATCCATGGGATACCACTGCTCCATCCTCCTGCTAAGGTTCACTTTATGTGTGCATGGCAAGATGAGAAGACATCAACCTCAACATTGCCACCCCAAACCCATGATTGCCTCCATCCCCACCCTGTTCCAGGTGGCCACTTCGCTTTCTGCCTAGTCATCAAAACTTAAAAGCTTAGTTTCCCACTGAGTCATTTTTCTTTCACTCTCACATCTAGCAATTGGCATCGCCCAACAATTTTTCCTTTGAAAAAAAATATCTTTTGACTATATCATCTACCACAATCAAAAATGCAGGCTTACACTATTGCATCTCTGTTTTTATTTAATAGCTTCCCAGATGGCTCCTGGACTCCGACTACCCTTTGTTCTAAAGTGAATTGATTGTTCTTTTAAGCACCATCTTATTTCATGCTGCTTTCACCTCAAAACTTAATAGCAAACATTTTCCTGCCACACCAAGGGCAAGTGACCTGCTTTACTTCCAGGCCATTCAAGGTAATATTCTATCCACTCACCAGTATTCCTCACAATTCTTCACCTCCTTCTAGTCACGCCCACCTCCTTCAGTATTCCTCAATGTGCCTTGTTCATTTCTGAGCCTGGATGTAAGCCCGCCCTTCTTCCCTTCCTCCTGCACAGCCACACCTGAGTCACTTCCATGCTAGATTTCCATCTCTGCCAAAAAATACATACCTGTGATGATCAACTTTTGAGGAGGCAAGGTTATTATGGCTCACAGCTACAGAGGTAGCAACCATGGTCCTTTGGCCTTGCTGTTTGGACCTGAGAAAGTACAGTATATCATGGCTGGAGCACAAGGTAGAGAAGACCCATTTACTTACATGGCAGCTGAGAAATAAACAAGACTGATGGGCCTGAGCACCATTATCCCCTCAAGGCCACTTCTCCAATGACGTAACTCCTTGTACTAGCTCCACCTCCTACCAGTTCTACTACCTCCTAAAAACACCACAGGCTGGGAACCGAGTCTTTTATACCTGGGCCTTTGAGGGAAAATGCCAGAAGCAGACTCTAGCACTTTGCAAAAATCACTCTCAGTGCAATGACCTTGAGCAGGCTATTTCATTTCTCATTTAATTGTTTGTACATGGCAGCATTAAGTAAGACCCAGACTTGGTGTCTTCTGAGAGCCTGTGCTGCACAAGCGCCTCCATGTGCCCCTCTGGCTCTGTTCTCCCTACTTCTCCATTGGATCCAGCCTCAGGAGGCTGCCCTGCATCAAACATTCCATTAGACCCTTGCTCGCTGGTTCTGGTGCAGCTCTCCACCCTTTAACTCCATCTTAGAACTGATTGCCCAGGTGGTTCCTGGGCAAAAGGTGGTTAAGGTGGTTCCCTTAACCAAAGATTGTGGGTCCTCTCCAAGTGAACTTTTTTCATGAATGTCCTAAGTTCAATAATCGCTCCCTTCCCTAAGTCCCTCCAGCCTGAAATTGGTAGCAGCTCTGCTACTGACACCAAATTAGTCCCACAGCTTCCCCACACAGTTGTCTCCAGAAACAATGACTTGGTGAGCAGATTTTTTTCCTGAAATTTCTCTAATTTGACTGTCCATCTCTTTCTCTTGAACCTCTGTATCAAATGCAGCTTACGTAGCTCCTCAGGCTTTCTTGACTCTTCTTATCCCTGTGCTCTTGGTCACTGTTATGGTTTGTGTCTAGTTGTCCCCGCGAAACCCCATGCAGTCATGAGGTGGGGACTTCTAGAGTTTGAGATTTACTCAGAATTCACTGGGGTTATGGGTGAGCCGCTGGAATTATAGGTCTTAGTACTGCTGGGATTATAGGTGTGAGTGCTACACCCAACCTGGGACTGATGCCTACATGTAACATAAGTGAGGTAGAGAGACAGACTCTCTCTCTGTTGCCATTGTTTCTGTTCCACTGCTGTGAACTGCTAGCCTCTGCCGTGTGCCTTTCTGCCTTGGATCCAGCTGAGTGTAGACTGAAACATCCAGCAACTCTGAGCTAAATAAGCCTTTCTTTCCTTCATTTTGTGTGTCAGGTATTTGTCTCAGCAATGAGAAAAGAGTAACTGAGACAATCACCTACTTGTGGAAACCCTGTTGCTGCCCAGTATCAGGAGTGCATCATGTCCTCTGTATATATGGACATCTCAGCCTCCAGCAAAGACAGCATCCAATCTAGTATGGCCCCCACTGCTGCCACTCCGGTGGGAGCCCCAGCCACTCTGATGCCCAGGCTAAGTGGGTCCAGAGAGCTCTGTTCCTCCCCAAAGTTATGCCTTTAAATAAATGCCGAACTGTAGCACTGGAAGCCACCTTTCCCAGCAGCTGCCTCAGAGTGTCTGCATTTATCATGCAGAAGAAAGCAGAGTTAACCTTATAGGAAGCGGAAGACCAGTGAGAGAGAAGACGGTGGTGGACAGGAGGGCGAGGGACATATGTCTGACTTTTTCCCTTTAACAGAGTGCCCTGGGACACTATGCTGTGTGTGGCCTGTTCAAGACAGCACATGTGACCACACAACTGCTGTGACTTCTTCTGACACTGGCCAATTCACTCATCTCCTCTTGCTCGCGCTCCTCCTCTCCCTCTTCCCCTCCCCATGGCCCTCTTCCCTGGCTCTCACTGTCCTAGAGTTGGATGTCTCATAAAGCATTTCCACTTAAGATTTGCCTCCAGCTCTATTCTCTGGGAAACCCAGCCCTCCCCCACAGAAAAAAATGCCAAAAATGCAGATCCTTTCCAGTTATATGACCTATGCAGCCCTCATTTCTTCAACTTTGTATTCTGTGTCTCCTATTACAGCAGTTTAACCATAGAAGTATACTCTCAGTTACACCACATGGCCTGATAGCATTGAAATTATTTATTATTTGCAATACTGGTAATTGAACCCAAGGCCTTTGCCCTTAGCTACAGGTCTGGCTAAATCATTATGTTCCCAGGCTGCTATCAAACTTGCCATCTTTTGTCTCAGGCTCCCAGAGTGCTGGGATACTGTTTTTATTGTCCTGATCTTTTTAACCAGCCAAATAGCCCTTTAAAAGTATTCTATTCACAAATATTATGATAATTCAATAATTTTATTTCTATAAATAGGAATAATATCACTGTCAAGGGGTTTGTTTATTTGTTTTGTCTTTTTGAACAGGGTCTCACTATGCAGTTCAAGCTAGCCTTTAGCTCACTTTGTAGCTTGGGCTGGTCTTGAACTCACAATGTTCCTCCTGCCTCAGCCTCCTGAATGCTGGGATCACAGGCATGCACCACCATGCCCAGCTCCTGTTCAAGGATTTGGATTACCATTTTAAAAAGCTTTGGTAAGAGATTTCTTCCTTATCTTCTTTCTGCTATGACATCATGAAGCAAATAGAATTTAGTAGGAATTTTGGAGTTTTGGAGTCAGGGGGACGTGTGTTCAAATTTGAGGTCTGCCTGGTACCAACAATACACATCACATACCCTATCTCCCGTGTCTCTCTGTTTCCTACTTTGGTGGCATATGCAAAAGTGGCTCTCACAAATAAGTCATTGAATAAATAACCCACTTCTTTCAAAATTGTTCCCTACTTAGCAAAATAAAAATCCTTAGGAAATGGTTCAACCACACACTGACCGCTTCTAATTAAACAGTCCTTGTAAACTGCAAGCACAGCCACCTTCCTGGAGGCAGGTCCAACTCCCTCCGCCTCTCTTCCTAAGCCTCAGACACTAAGCAAATGATACAGAAGAGCTGCCCTCTCAGCACAACGCCCACTCCAAGATGGTGGTTAGTTTGGAAGCTTTGCTTTGAGAATTGGGCATCATTTTGTAGAATTCATAATTTACTGGGAATCTATTCATCCTAAATAGAATATATTGCTACAATTTGGCTTACAAGTCAGTTCTTGGAATATAACATTGTATTGTCCCACAACTGCATCCCAGGATCTGTGGGCACGCAGCTGTTATAGCAACATTCTTTGTCGTTATTAACGTCAGTGGAAACCATGACTTTATTTTCTTCCATCAAACACTATCAAGTCTCCTTTAAGGTCACTCTGATTTTGCCTCTAGATATGGACTCTCTCCTCCCCTCCATCCTTTCTTTTAAAGCTTGTCCTTGTGCACCTGCCCCACGACCCATGAGATCCTCTGGTGACAGGATCCAGCCTCTTGCTATAGTAAAGGGGAAATTTGGTTATTTCAGCTAGATAGTTCCTATCAGTACTCTGCCCCAAGAGCTGCCAGAGGCACAAATGCCGCCTTGCTTCTGCTCTGGGATTTCCCAGGCATACACGCCAAAAAGAAAACAGTAAGCAAGAAAATCAGTATTGTCTGCTGGTAAAATATTGAGATTAGAGAAGGCAAGTGCATGGGTTTCTATCCCTGCTCTGTTCACAAATGGATGTCGACCGTCTGTAGATGGATAAACTGGTTGCAATTCAACTTTCTTTTCTACAAAATGCAGCAGTGGCCAGACGCACCTCAAAGGGACATCTTGCTGTAATCCTCATTTTCCAGAAAAGGAAAGAAGTGTACAATGAAAGCCACATTAGAGCCTCCCACCTTGTGGCAGAACTGACTAGGAAAAAGCTCTGTTCACACAGTAGGAGTTATGCTAAGGGGTCACTCTGAATAAAATACTTCCTTCTGTAATATTTGGAGTATACTTTATCAAGAAACCATGATATAAGAGAATGTGTGAGTTAGGTTAGAGTGTTTATGCTGGCTGTGGAATCTTGTGATGTGTGTGCTTAGACTATTGCTGTTAGCAGCGGTTGCTTCTGGGAAACAATACTGAGAATCAAGTAGGAAGCCAGTGAAAAAGCATCCTGTCAGCAGGAGAAGCTCAGGAGATGAAGAAGGGAGGCCCCGACCAAGCCTTCCTGTTCACTTTCGCCTGCTGGCCAGACCAAAAGAAGGAACTTTAGGTTTCAGTGAGAAAATCTGAATTACTCTCCTTTTTTTCTCTTTATTTCGTAAGTAACTTAACACAAAAAAATAGTAGGCTTGCCCACTGGCCCTGCCAACTCGCAGCGAAGTCCACACAGAGAGGCTGGAAGTGGTCCCATTTGCCTTCTGGGCCTAAGTCACCTCTCAGTTCTCAGTTCTGTTGGGCACAAAACTTCTGTAAGACCTAAATTTCTGATCAGAAGACATCGCTCCACCAGCAGCTGGATGTGGTGGTGCATGTCTGTACTCCCAGTGCCTAGGAGGCTGAGGAAGGAGGATTGCTGTGAGTTCAAGGTCACCCTGGGTTACCTAGTGAGTTTAGGGCCAGTCTGAACTGCATGGCAAGATCCTGTTTCAAAAAACAAAGGAGTCACACACACACACACACACACACACACACACACTCATGCATGCACGCACAGAGAGACACAGAGACAGAAAGAGACAGAGACCCAGAGAAAGAGAGAGAGAGAGAGAGAGAGAGAGAGAGAGAGAGAGAGAGAGACTCGTGGGTGTGGGTATGTGCAAGCAAGGCTAACCAGAAGTCCACTCCTAACTCCAAGACCATTTGGTATTTCTCATTAACCCTTTCTGCACTGAAAACCTTTCTTCTCATCTCCAACAAAGCCTTGGAAGAAGGTGAATTAGGCTCAAAGAGTCAAGCATATTGAAAATTGATAAATGACCCTCTGGTTTGTTCCGCTCATGTGTGAAGATGGACATGAAGCAAATTAGCCTTTATAAGCCATCAGGCATCAATGAGTAGAGGGAGATGCAACAGCCAACATTTGTAGAGCAGATTCCATATCCTTTCAAATCTTACCATTGTTCCAATGGTGCTGTAGTTACAAGGGACACCTCCACCACTCGGGACACCTCCCTGTGCACTGTCATCAGAGGATGCTCTGGCCTTCACTGATTATACATTGATTGGTGACTCCAGTTGACCTCTCTCTTTCAGTCACCAGAATTAACAGGAGCTCAGTGGTCAGCTTCTGCCTCCTTCCTGGAAACCAGACAGCTAGTGTTGGCTTCTGCCTCCTTCCTGGAAACCAGACAGCTAGTGTTAATATCTCTAGTTCTGTGAAGTGGAGTGAAACAAATGTCTCTCCATGGGTTAAGTGCTTAGAACTTACCCAGCTCTGAGAACAAATCAAGCACACACTGTTCCTGTGGTGAGTAGCTCTAGGGATGATGGGGGTCATCTGAAAGGACAACTTCTCACATCGAGTTAGACACAGCGAACATGAGGCAAAATCTGAAAAAGTACCAGCTGTGGAAGGAACAACGGGGGTTGGGGGGCTTTGTTCAGTGGAATAGAAACATGATTGGCTCTCATTGTCACTTTCTTATCTGCACACCTTTTGCTCCCCTCAGACCCAAGCACAAATCCTGGTGAAGCTGTGTATAAATCAGCACAAAGATGCCTGATAGATGCAGCTTGCATCCTTCCTCTCTCTGACCTGAAGAAAGCTTGACAGTCTGCTATTGGCATCCCACCATATTATTAACATCATATTCTCAGACATTTGAGATTAAGTTGACCTTTGGCAAAGCCAAAAGGTCAGGTGAAAGGTGAAATTGCAAGTAAATGCTTGACCAACAAAGTCTTTTTGGAACCTTCTGACAATTCCAAAGTGGAATGTAGGAGGTGGCCAAGATTCTCAGCTGTTTGAGTCCCACTCAAGGTCCAGTGAAGCCTTTGTCTCGAGCCATCCTTATAAGTCTTCAGTTCGCCAGGCATAGTGACTCAAGCACTCCAGGACATTGAGACCCAAGTTGAGTAACAGAGCAACTTAGCAAGACCCTATTTCAAACTGAAAAATAAGACTTCGACTCTCCAATAGCAGGCCTGCCCCTCTGCAGAGCACATTCCAGTCAGCTGCCCCTTGTACTCAGCATCCAGGAATCCTTACTTCCTGTCACACTGCCAACCTAAAACAAAAATCCCCATGGCCCTCCAGGAGAGCATGGGCTTCTATATTGAGTTACACCAGGGAAATGCACTGTTGGTTGCAGATCAAATTGCTTGATTGTCCCAGTAAGAATGCAGCAGGGCCTGACAAGAGTCCTGGTGCTCAGTAATATGGCAGGCATACGGGGGAAGTTTAGCTCAAGGGATGCAGACACACTGATAGATCCCTAGATGGGAGCCACCTCCTCAAGGCCGAATAGCTTCCCATTTGGTCTGGTAGCCCATCCTCGTTTCTTTGTTGTTATTTTAAAGACATCAAGACCAACCCAAGGCAAAGGTGGGGTCAGTAAAGTTCAGAAGATGGGCTCCGGGTTGGCTACATGAATTTAACATGCATGCTTAATGCCATCTACTTAGGAAAGGGATTAGATTCTGTGACTTCTTAGGCCCAAGCTGGAACATGACAGTGAACAGTCCTGCTTAGGATTATTTTGTCCTAACTACACTCAAGTTTGACAGCACACTACCTGTCATGTTAGAGATGAGTGATGGGTCCCCTCAGGACCCATCCAGGCCCTCCTTGCTTCTCTTAAGCTGAACTCCATCTGATGGCCCATCTCAGACTTCAGCCCTTGGCCTCTCTAGTGAAGAGCTCTGCAAGCCTGGGTGTGCAGATCTCAGCCATGAACTTGAAACTTTCTCTCATGACCACTTCCTCAGACACCAGTATCACCCCAGAACTGTGCTGAGCAGGCATCTCCACACCTCCCCATTAGCTAGATTAGCTTTTCATAAAAATTATCAAGACCTGTAGACCTTGACCCAAGTCTTGTTGGGCCTCATCTAGGGTAACATCTAGTTAAGCCCAGGGCAGGTGAGGATTCCTGAGGCTGCAGCTTCATCAATTTAATGATAGACCTACCTCGGCCCCACCTAGGAACTGATTCCCCAAGCTTCCTTTCCAGTGAGATGACTTCTCTCCCTTACCAGGGTTTTCCTTTTTTTTTTTTTTTTTTTTTT
>NDGN011490207.1:0-17550 GCA_002564285.1 Tympanoctomys barrerae | reverse complement strand
GGCTGTGCCTTGTGAGCACTGCCATGATACTGAGCACCCTCACCCTAGAGTGTCGAGGGGCGGCGGACGCAGGTATTTATTCTATAAGAGAAGAAATGACATGCCACATGTTCTAGCTTTGGAGCTGGACTGTCCTAGACCTGTACCCATTGTACCACCCATGCCTCGTGTGACCCTGAGAAAGTCATTTCGCCTTTCTGAGCATCTAGCTACTGGGCCATAAAAGAGGAGGCTTCTTCCCACCTGGAAGGACTGTCATGAGAGCTCAATGCAGGATTCCCATGTGATAGGTTCCCAGTGTTTGCTGAGGGTCTTCTTGCTGTGGCATTGGGGGTTGCTGATGGTGAGCCTTTCTCCACCCAGCACATCTGGGCAGGGGTCTGAGCCTAGAAGTGGTGACCACCGGCAGGTTGTTGGGCTCAGGTCACAGCCTCCTATCCCTTTGTTGCCCAGGCTTTCCTTCTGTTCCTTGTGAGTGGCAGAACTTTCTTCTTCTTGGCATGATTGTGTGAACTCTTAATGATATTTTCCTGAAAGAGTTACTCAAAAGTGCTAGTGCTGGTGTTGGTCTGCAGGAGGCTCATGGTGGGGAGCAGCAGGGGACAGCATGTGGTCTGCGGAAGCTGGGGTTTCTACGTGGTGGAGATGGATTGTAGACTTTGGAGAAGTGTGCTTAGCAGGGAGGGAGTTCAGGTGCATAGCGGGCTCAGCTGTGACTTTTGCAAGGTCGAGCGTACCACCGCATGCACCGTAGATGGTCAGTTTGGAGAAGGTAGACCATTCCCGGCCTAACTTCCCAGTGCCTGGATTGGTGTCTTGGTGATATGAGATGGACAAGGGTGCTTTGGTTGATGTGATAATGAAGGTGATGGTGGTGATGGTGATGATGGTGATGCTGATGGTGGTGATGGTGATGGTTGTTGCGATGCTGATGGTTGTTGCGATGGTGGTGGTTGTTGCAATAGTGGTGGTGATTATGGTTGTGGTGGTGATAATGATGGCGATTCCACTTATAATGATGGTGATGTTGATAGTGGTGGTTGTTGTAGTGATGGTTGTTGTGATGATGGTGGTGATGGTGGTGGTGGTGTTGGTGGTGATTATGGTTGTGACAGTGGTGGTGGTAGTGGTGGAGATGGTGATGAAGCTCCATTTCACATTTACCTCATGCTAAGTTCACATCTACTGGCTCTGCATGGGTTAATTCATTCATTTGTCACAAGAATCCTGTGATTCTGATATTACCATCACTTCTAGTTTATAGATGAGGAACAAAGGCAGAGAGAGACTTGGCCAGTTTCCAGCATGGGGTGGGTCATGTGTTGAATTCTGGTGACTTACCTGCTGTACCAACCTGCCTCTCTCCTGGGCACAGGGAGCAGCTGTGCTAAGCAAACTGTGTCTTGTAGGGCAGACAGGGCTCAGGCCCAGCTGCCTCGGGTAGATATAATGTGCTCCACATATGTAATTTAAGATTTGAAAAATATAAGAAACAGGTGAAATTCCTTTAGTATATTTTATTTAGCCCATTATTATCATCTCAACATGTAATTATCATAAAAATAATGAAATAGTTTGCTTTTTTGGGCTTGTACCAGAGTTTTGAAATTTGACATTTTCTGCTTAGATTTATCTCAATTGAATTAGCACAGTTTAAATGCTTAGCGGCCATCAGTGGCTTATGTCGCTGCTACCGGGATGGCGTGGGACCTCCTGTTCTGTCCTCTGAGGGGGCATAGTCTGACCAGGAGACCCAGTGTGCTTCCTGCATGTGTTCATTTGTGTCCCCAGCTTGTCCCTATGTCCCTGTGGTTTGATCCTCTAAATAGTTTGCCATCTCTTTGAACTTCTGTGACTTGGCACAGGACCGCTTTGTGCTCAGGAGCTCTTTACAGCAGGGCTGGAGCCTGTGTTACAGGGCAGAGTATTTGAAAAGTCAGGGCTGGTGGAAATTAGCACAGGACAGGGGCTCACCATCTGTTTCCTGGGTGGGGAATGGTTTGGAGCTGGTGGGACCAGGTGGCAGGTTCTCATTGGAGCATCTACACAGTGTATCCTACACAATTACCTGGCATCACTCACTAAATTCTCACAGTGGCCTCTAGCATAGATAAAGTTCTCTTTTTTAAAATTTTAATCTGTGTTGTTACTACTGGGGAAACCAAGGCATGGAGAGGTTGGAGGTACTTTAGGTAATGGGTGATGATGTCAAGACTAGGGCCCAGGGCTCTCTGATTCCAGGGCAGCCCTTCTCTGTGCCACGGCACAGACCAAATGAAGGCTTGGGCACCTTCTGTGTAGGGACCAGGGAGCCTTGGGGCTTGAGAGTGTGGATGATGGGTGGACATACCATGTGGAAGGGAGGATTCTGGCCTGTGGTGCACCTAGGAGGCTGCAGTCTCACAGGAGATGACAGTAGAAACTCCTGCTAACAGGCCTCTCCCAGGGCTGCTCATGATCCCTGCGTAGGCTGCACTGGTCCATTGCTGCATGGGCTGCAGTGTCCTTGCAGAGGGCCCCAGTGAGCCTGTGGGAGCCGCTGGAGAGAGACCCCACACGTCTGCCTGTAGGACACTGCAGCCCTGGCAGTGGTGTGTGTTCCTGGAGAGGCTGCTCCCGATGGCCCATCTTGTAGACAAGAGGAGGACTCACACTGCCATGGACTCTCAGGCCACACGCATCTCTAAGATGGACACACTGCCAGCTATCTCCAGGGCAACCCTTGTGTCCCTCTCTACTCCATTCTGCTTGCAAAAATGATGGTGTTTTGTGGATGTAGTTAACATCTCTAGTCAGATGATCGTGTGTAAAGGAGGTTGTCCTCCAAAGCCCAGGTGAGCCTCAGCCAGAGAGATGGCCAGAGAACTTAGGTCCTTGAGAAATGTCAGCTCCTAGTCACCTACAGGAAGGGTCCTGCAGATGGACACATCATGTACTGGGCTTCCAGGGGAAAGAAAGAAAGCATGGCAGGTGCTGGATATCCCTAGGTTCCTTGAGCACCTACTGTGTGCTTCCCCCTTGGCAGATGTTTCAGTGCTTCCTGAGCCCTTGGCTTCAGGGAATACAGTCCTTCATTCCAGCTCTGAGGAAGCCAATGGTGTCCAGGAGAGAGAGCAGAGGGTCTCATGGCTACTGTGTGGTAACTCCTGATTTCCCCTGAGGGTGGGGTACAGTACCTGAAATCTGCCCAGTGCTGTATATCAATGAAGCCTGTTCCTCTGTAGGTTGCTTCCTGTCTCTAGCCTCTTATTTCCTTATCCACACAACTGGGGAGGCTGTACTTCCTTACAAGGCCATGGTGAGGATTTGGAGTGGTTTACCTCTGGTCTTGCTCAGCACCCAGCGTCCAGTTGGTTCAGCAGCCACCCCCATGAGCTGCTGTGTTGATTCTGAGAGTCCCCCTGTTGCACCTATGGAGAGCTGCCCTGTCACTTGCTTCCTGCCTGGCCTCCTGCTGTGTCCTGGGCCTTGCCCCTTGGATCAGTTTCCATCTCTGGCTCCAGGCTTTCTGCATTGTTCCTTCCCAGTCACCCTCCTCCGCATGGGGTGAAGAAGAATCCAGCTCCTTCCCTCCCTCTCTGCTTCGCCTCCACATTCTTGCCTGCCCCAGAGCTGGGTGCCTTGAAAGTGTCATCCACACAGACAGTCCTTATTGTGCCCCACCGAGCTTCTGAGTATCAGTGACACTTTGGTGGTCTTCAGTCACATGGTGATCTGGGCACTGCAAAAATGGCAGTGCTTTGTGGGTGTAGTTAACATCTCCAGTCAGATGATTGTGTGTAAAGGAGGTTATCCTCCAAAGCCCAGGTGAGCCTCAGCCAATCAATGAAAAGAGCATAAGAGGACCGTAAGGTTTCCCCGAGGAAGAAGAGGCTCAGCCTGGATACCTTGGCCTGGGCTCCTGCCCAAGCATCTCTACTTGCTGATCTGCCCTGCCGATTCCAGGCCTGCCGGCCTCCACAGTCATGGAGCTGGTTCCTGAAAACAAATCCACTGCTTCTGTTTCACTGGAGAAGACTGGCTATTGGGATCCATTCTTTGTATTGCCTCCATTTGTCACCCCACTCTGGTTCTTTGGGGGACTTGACCCTGCTATTGGGACAGGCAGCATCTCTAGCTGCAGTGCTTGGGGCTGGGCCACCGTCTTCTCTTGAAGTGCTCCCCCATTGCTTTAGCGCTGTTGCCTCCTGGATATTTTTCCTGTCCTCAGTCCCAGGTGGAATCCATAATTTCTCCTGTGCTGAAGACTGCAAATGACAGCTTAATCCTGACCTTCTCAGAGCCAAGTTTCCAAGCATCTGATTAGGACGCACCCCGACATCTCAGTGAACACCTCCCACAGGACTCAGCTTCCTCTCTGAAGACGCACTTCCCTCATTGTGGTTTATATCTAGAAGTTCCCAAAGCCTCCTGCACTAATAGGTGGGGCTTTTGAAGGGTGACTGCATTATGAGAGTGATATAGCTGACTTGGAGATAGAAGGTGGGGTCCTGTCAGAAGAAGGAGGTCATTGGAGGTGTGACCTGGAGGAGATAGCTTCTCCTCTGGCTGCTTCTCGACTGCTCTCTTCTTCCGGTCCACTGTGCCGTGAGCAGGTTTCCTCTGCTACGTCCCTCAGCCGTGCTGCCCTGCCTGGAAGCCAGCTGGCATGGACTGAAATGAGAGCAAATTAAACCCCTCCTCTAATTTGCAGGTGGTGAGGTGTGCCCTCGTGGGTTTGCAGGTGCTGAGGAGAGTGAATGCTTCTGTGGGTCCATTCCTGCCACTGTGAGGCTTCTAGAGAAGCAGGATGTGCAGAAGGCTCCAAGTCAGCCCGAGCTCTTCTTCTTTAGACTCCCAGTCACCAGCTAGTCTGCTCTGCCCACAGGGTCCCGGGGTCAGCCTTCCCCCTTGCATGCCTTGAACCTCTGCTCCGAGTGCATTTCTTCTGCTCCTGGCTGGAGCCCAATTCACTCCTCCTGACCCAACCCTATTTGTGTCCTGTTCAGTTCAAGGGGCTCCCTAGTGTCCGGGGCTGGCTACCAACTTGCCACCCTGACCTTGGAGACTTTAGATGATCTGGACTTCCCTGTGCCTGAAGTCCCTTCTGACAAGTCTCCCCCTGTACACCACACAGTGTAAGTCATATGTTTCCCATCTCTGTGTTTGTGCTTTCTGTTTTCTTCAGATAACAGGTGCCAGGAACCTGCCCTGAGCCATCTCAGCCAAAGTGGAGTGTGGGACCCTGCACCTGATTGACTTCCTCAGCTGGTTTCCCTCTTAGCAGCAGAGATAGGGAAGCTCTGATCTGAGTCTCACACTGGAAGCGCTGTTGCTAGAGCTGAACAACAGGGAAAAACTCTGATTGGCTTAGCGTGTATCATGTGATCTCTCTTGACCAATGAGCTCTAGTCTTTTCTCGGGCGTGGCTTTTATGGAAGACAGCTCCAATAGAATTTAGGGTTGGGTGGGCACAGTGTGGGGAAACATCTTCTAGATAGAAGAGTGGGTCTTTCCTTTCTTGCCACTTCTTCAATGAAGATGAGGCCTTCTCTCCAGCCTGCTTGTGTGCCACCATGTCACCAAGAGAATTCTTATTCTGTCACTCTTCACAGCTATCTCTAGGTTGGACCAGGCAGGTGTCTCTGCTCTTTACCTTCCCACACTGACTTTCTCCAGTTTCCTGTTCACATGTGCTGCTGTTAGTCTGAGTCTCACACCACATGCTTGGAACCACAGGGTGAGGGTTCATGTGGGAGATCTTTCCTGGCTCGCCAGGAAACAAGGATGCAGCCGAGGTAGCCAAACTTGCTGTGTGACGTCCTGATCTTGAGGGTACTCATCCAGTCTCAGGAGACCCCAGTGCTCCTGCAGGAAGACATTAATCCTTTCCTAGGAGGTGGACCCCTAATGACTTGCTAGCCTCCACCTCTCCATGCTGCCACACCCTTGGAGTTGAGCTGAGTTTCTGAATGTGTGTTCTCCTCATGGTGGCCTGCTGTCCCTTAGTCTTTCTGAGGCCACCAACAAATCTTTGGTGAGTGCTGTGATGTGCCAAGTACTGTTCTAGGTGTGGAGGAAGGAGTGGAACACTGGGTGTGAGGACAGATTTGTGAAGATGGTCACAGGAATGGATAAGTGTCATGAAGGAGAGGAAGAGGGCCATGTGGCAGAGTCACAAATGGGGGAGGGGTGTGGCCATGAGACAGCCCCTAAATGACCTCTGAGGAAGCGATGTTTGAGTTGGTAAGGAAGTGGTAAGTTTCCAGTCTGGGGATTTTAGAAGGCTCAGAGGGACAGAGATTGTGAAGTCTTTGAGGTGGTGTTGAACCATGGAGTGTTCTAAAGGAGGAAGGAGGGAGAGTTGTGAGGCTGGAGGGTGGAGAAGGAGGGTAAGCACATTTGGGGAGGGGACCACTGCAGGGCTGGTCATGCCAAGCCGCACAGCTCCTATGGGGGGTGGGGTTGGATTTTATTTTGAGCATTCTGCAAAGCAGGAAAAGGAGTTGGCTTTCTCTGTGTTAGGGAAACCCTGTCTCTGCCATGAGGTGGACAGACTGCAGGAGGGCAAGGTGGGATGGACCAGGACAGAGATGCTGGAAGGCAGACCAGGGGGCAGTGGTGGTGGTGAGGACCTGTAGTTTTAGCCTGGTGTTTGGATTATGGGGGGGAAGAGGAAAGGGAAATTTCTTTTAGCTGGAACATCCAGATGATTTGTGTTGTTTTGTCTTAGATCGGTGCCATGGTCTATATCTTGAGTCCTCCAAAGGTTCATGTGTTCCAGGGCTGGTCCCAGCCAGGATGGTGCTCTTCAATGGTGCTGGACCTTAACAAGACCAGGCCACATGGGAGACTCTCGGTGTGCACGTGGGGATCGTGGGACCCAGTTTCTTCCTTTTCCTCTGTTGCTTCCTAGCCATGAGTTGAGTGGTTTTGCTGCTCCATGCTTCCCAGCTCATGTGCTGTCTCTCCAAAGCAATGAGGGCAACTGGTCATGGACCAGCAGCTCCAAGACCGGGCACCACAGTGGCACATATGTGTTTATAAGTTGATTATCATGGGTGTTTTGTTGTAGTGCTGCAAAGTTGATTGAGATAGGTGGGGGGCAGAGTAGCTTGGAGATTGAGAATCAAGAGCCCTTGTTTGGCAGGGTTAGGTTTGCAATTCCCATTTCTGGGAGGATAGGCGAGTCTAGAAGTCTTGCCAGAGTCTGGGGAATGATGCAGGCAGGTGGAGCCTCCAGAGTGGAGGAAGGGGAAACAAGAGGCTGAGCAGCCTCCAGGGACTCCCCATGCCCTCATGGCCTCGGGAACTTCAGCAATCACCTCCCTTTCTTTCCTCCCTATCTTGAGGCCCGGTGCTGCTCCCCGCTGCTGCAACTCTGATCCTGTCTTGTTGCCAAGGAAAGTTTTCTAGCTTCTAGTGCTTAGCATGGTCCTCTCCCAGCAGGAGCCTGAGGGTGGAGCAGGGGTTGCCAGGCCCATCAGTGGCCTCCATTGCAGGGTCTGGTCCACAGGCCCTGGTGCTTCCTGCCTCCTGCTGTGGTGCAGTGGGTTCTCAGCCAGGGTCCTCCCTATCAGCTGCCCCATGGGGAGTCCTTGGTGCTGATGCACATAGCCAGCTGAGTTGGGGGAGCTTCTACCAGACCTCAGGACCCTTTCCCCCTAAACCCGTGCCAACCCACAGACCCTTGGATTCATGTCTTCTCCCAGTGACAGGGCTTGTGATGCACTGCTTACGTTTCATTCCTAACAGAGTTTTATTAGCACTCCAGAAGGGCTGGATTAATTCTACATGCTGGCTGGGATACTCATTTCCTCCTAAACTGGAAATCACTATAATCACCATAAAAACTCCGACTCAGAATCTGAATCTGCTTCTCCAGTTGAGTTGCAAAGTGAGTAAGAAAAGCAGCCCTGGATGGGGAGGAGGTTGTTGGGAGACCCAGTGTCCATAGCCTGGAAGAACATCTGCTGTTCTCTGCTGGGCCTGGCTGAGCTTGGCAGTGTAGGCACTGAGGCATTGCTGCAGCCAGGTCCTGGGACCTTCATCAGACAGACTGGAAGTTCATAGTGTGGGCATAAGGTGAGTGTGTTTGCTGAAGATTATTGTGTTCCTGAAAGGTGAACAGACTTAGTGTCATGAGTGAGCTCAAGGTAGCAGATGTCTCCCTATGTGTCGGAGAAGCTAAGGGCTTTTCAATTGGACTGTCCCGAGCTGTGGTGGTGCTGCCTAACACTTCTGACCTCACTTTCAGCATCTGTGAAAGTGGCGAATAGCAGCCCTTCTCTTGTGGGGTAGCCACGGTCAATAGAGACAAAGCTTGGTACTGTGCCTGGCACCCTGACAGGATGTCCCCACAGTCACATCCCCTGGGGAGGCTGTCAGGTGCAGAAGCCTGTGCTCTTGGCCAGCCTAGGGTGGCAGCCTTGCTAGACCTTCTTTGTAGTTTTTGTGGCCCAACTCTGGTGAGGGCTTTTGCATCAGGCCTGGGCTACTTGGAGCTCCCAACCCAGACAAAGGATCGTCTTTCAGTGTTAGCTCAAACGTTTGCTCCACATGGTTTTACCAATCTGCTACTGTGTGCTGGGCTCTGAGCTTGGATCCAAGATGTCCTGTGGTCTACATTGTGCTGAGAACCCTGGCTGTTGTCTGCGGACACCGGCTGCTGCTGGCTGGACCCTGTGTATATCGAGGCTGTCCTGGAAGTCAGGGCTCCTCCAGAGACCAGGGCGTGGACCATGGTCCTTGGAGTCACTAGCCTGGAGGCAGCACAGCTCGAAGGAGTGAGGCCCTATTCTCAGGCACCGTCATGGGAGCTCTCCGGCCACAGCTTTCTCATCTGCAGAGCAGGACCACACTGCCTCCTTAGGCTTGCTTGAGGGTGAAGTGGATGAGAGTGTGCAGGGACAGCATGGAAGGGCTGCAGAGGTCAGGACTCATTTCCTTAAGCTGCCCGCCCCAGCTCTGGGTGGGAAGGAGACCTGCCGCCCTTGGGAGGAGGAGGTGAATGAAGAGGAGCAGCAGCAGCACCAATGGTGGCGTTGTCTCCATAAGCCACAGTCCCTGTTACAGATGTTCACTCCACTGGCATTGATCATACTATTAGTCCAGCTGTCTGCATCTTCCATGGAGCCTGGGAGAGGCCCTGGCATTTCTAGGTCCTTCGGGCAGCTGGTGATAGATGGTTCTCTGGTCTGGTTCTTGCCTGTGGTGGACCCAGGGGGGCTGACAGGTGATGGATCAGCTCGAGGCTGGTATTTTGGAAGGAAAGTTCAAATTATATTTCAGGATTACATCCTGCTCCCCTGGGCTGACCCCACATCCCATTTGCAATGTGGCCCAAGAGGTTCTAGAGGGAGGTGACCAGCTGTGATGGATGGGCTGGCAGCCCCATTAGGCCTGACTCTTAATTAATATAGATGAGGGTTTCATTAGGGGATCTAGCAGCTATGTTTTGGAAGAAGGGGTACATGGGCCACATGGGTTTGCTCCTAAGAAGGCCTGGCTGCTTGTGCCAGAGCACCCATTGCATCCTCCTATTTTTATAAAGCTCACAGTTTCTGCTGGCCACCAGCCTGGTTATAACCGATTTCTCTTGTCATCTTGCTTTCCAAGGGCCAGAGTAAGGTTGCAAGCTCTGGCTTCCTGGTAGTGTGGGGAGGCAGCCCAGATGTCAACTATCCAGGGAATGGGGGTGAAAGGGTGTGAGGGAGACCCTGCCAGGGACACTGTTCTTTCTGCCTTAGAGTGCCCAGATCTTCCCTGAGTATGGACATGGCTTCAGGCCACTGAATAGTGTTAGGGGGAGAGGTTTGCGTGTAAGCATGTGTGAGTGTATGCATATACACGTGTGCAAATGCATACATGAGTGTATGTGAACTCGAGTTGTGCTGGCACGTGTGTGTGTCAGTGTGGGTGTGTGAGCATATGTGCATGCATATGGGTGCAGTTCCCCCTTGTATCTGCAGGTTACACGTCTGTGGACTCCCTTAGCTGTGAGTCTAAAATATTTTCAATCAATGAGTCTACACTCGGCAAGGATGCTCTTTTGCTTGGCGGTGATTCCTGTACGGTGCAGTGTAGCAGCTGTTTACACAGCACCTACAGAGTTTAGGTGTTAGGCGTAATTGTGAGGAGGTGGAAAGCACCCCGGAAGATGTGCCCAGCTTGTATGCAGACACTGCTTCGTTTCTTCTAAGAGCCTTGGGCATCCACAGCGGTGATATCCACAGGGGCCCTGGACCTGACCCACAGATGCTGAGAGGCAGCTGTGCCTGCGGAGGGTGTGGGAGATGGGAATTGTGTGCTGGGAACTGTCTGCGAACAACTTGTGAGTCAGCTGTCCAAGAAGAGCACAAGCCGTGATTTCTAGTGGTTGCTGATTTCCTTGGTGCAGGTCTTCTGGCCACGGCTGCTTTCGAGCGTGGTGGTGGGAATAATGGACGCACTGCTACGTCGAATTTTACACATGGCAGCACAAGTAGCCTCCAGGCAGGGTAATGATAAAATGCAGCAAACGAGTAGGAGGTGGGGAGCACTGTACATGTATCCCTTTTGTTTGCAAAATAATCAGTTATAGGTTTGTGTTTGGCAAGTTGCCCCCTAAATTCTTGAAAAAGTAACACTGGGCTCTCATAAGGTGGTATAAGCCGGCTCCAGCAGAGTGTGTGTGAGAGTAATCGTGAGTGTGTACACCTGTGAGTGTGTGCACGTGCATGGGGGTTAAGCAAGGTGCCCCTTGTGGCAGCCTGTGTCAGGCCTCTGCTGAACACCTCTGCTGCCCTTGACCTTTCCTTTACTACCTTTTCCCCAGCTGATGCTTCACCCCCACCTCCACCCTCGATGCTTGGGCTCTGCTGGGTCCTCCTGGGCCCTGGCTTGCTGCTGGCTCCAGCCTTCGCCCTCTCACTGAGTTGCCACCTGGAGTTTTCAGAGTCAAGCCCTTGACCTGCCTTGCAGGCTCACCTCATCTGTGTAAGCCCTGAGCAGCCCCACCCTTGCTGCACCAAGGAGTGCCCGGGCAATGCCGCCTTTACCCTCCCAGCCTGTGTACTGCCTGCTGCATCTGCCTGGTCACCTCTCTGTAACACTGTCCTGGCTTGTGCCCAGCATTGCCTACCCTTGTTCTCGGACAGTGAGAGGTGTCCTTGGTGAGGGGGCTCCTTCTGCAGCTGTGGCATTCTTGGGGTCTTCTAGGCAGGGACAGTGGCATCTTTGAGTGCTTGCTGTGGCTTTACTCTCAGATATGGTTGGCACAGCCTTTGTAGAGGCAAGTTCCAGAGAAGACAAATTAAAACCGAGTCAATATCAGAGAGTAATTATGTAAATTGTGCACATAAGTTAAAGCACACTTGTCATGAGCTTAGCGGAGAGCCATGAAGACAGAGCCTGGGTTGGCGGGACCAGGAGGGCAAGGGATGATGGTGTAGCAGTAGTGTCCCTGAAGTGGATGGTGTCCATGTCAAGCCTCCCCCCATGCTGGGCTCACTTAAGGTGCTTTATGTTCAGTGACCAGTATGTTTCTGTCCACTCCCATTTCACAGAGACAGCATCTGAGTCCTGTGCAGGCCAAGGGGTGAACCCACTGTCCCCATGCCATGCCCCAAAGCCCACCCCTTCCTCTTTTTGGGAGCCCCAGCTCTGCCTAGAAGCAGCCTCTGTTAGACCTGGGCAGCAGCTGCTTGGACTGTAAGGCTGTGGCCATGGGTGGTAGAGGACACTCAGGCGCAGAGCCAGGTGTAGGGACCACACTACAAGCTGGGCCACCACCTCTGTCTTCTGTCTCAGGGACCTGACTTGTGCTGGGCAGGAGAGGTAGGTTTGGCCTTGGCCTCAGCTGACTGGCAGGCCACCCTGATGCCCTCCCATCTATAAATGTTACCAGGGCCAACCTGCTGCCCATTCTCCTACCCACACAGAATTATTGCTGGGTCTTTGATCCTTGTGGCCCTTTAGTCCAGTTATTCTTCCCTCTCTTGTCTGTGTGCAGAATTTCTTCTCATCCTATAAGATCCAACCCCCTGCTCCTGCAGGCTTTGTGAATCCTTCTTCCCACATGATCTGGATAAGCAGACCCTTTGCTAGTGGGACCTGCTGTTCCCAGCAGTCTCAAGACCTTGCTTGCTTGCATCTATCTTTTGAGCTCCTTCAAGCTACCTCTCTGGGATCCACCATGGGCCATGGCTTGCTTGGGTGCCAGACAGGGCTTGCAGATAGTGGGAGGGGAGAAGGTTGCCAGTCCCAAATATTGTCACTAAGGGCTTGGGAGTGCTGGATGGCAACTGGTACCCTGCACATACCTAGGATGCTAGGGGCCCTGCCAGGTGGGCCAGTGGTACCTGGGGCAGGGTTGCAGAAATAGAGCCCAGCCAGGCTGCTTCCAAGTCATCCTGCTCAGGTCTGGGCTGCTGCTTCTAGTCCCCTGGGTGCTTCCTCCTTGGTGATAATTTACAGAACTAATGAAGATGCTGCATTTCACTGTGTAATGTCAGTTATTAATACTGATTGCAAATTAGCTGCTGGTAATGACATGCGTCACATTTTCATCTTCTCGCTGTTCTTAACAACAAGACTACAGCATGCCATGTGGTTTCTCTGGAGCACTGGGTTCCCGGATGAGGTGGAGGGCTGCTCTGGAGTTCTGGGTTGGGGGTTCCTGTGCTTTGGTATGGGACAGAGGGCAGAGCCTGTTGCAGCAGGCAGATCCAGAGCTCTGTTCAGAGCCAGGGACTCATGTGAAAGATGGACATAATCCCGGAATTGCCCAGGAGTGGTGCCCAGGCTCAGATGAGGGGTGATTGCCTGGCACTAGCTTGGCATCCACACACAGTCAGGACTGTGTACTTTCCTTCCTCCCAGGTGCGTTGGTGTGATGGAAAATGTGACTCTGCCTCTGGGATTGTTGGAAAAGCCAGGCTTGGGCCCCAGTTCTGTCTCTTCATGGTTGGGCAAGGCCTGGGGCTGCCATAGGGATTAATGAGACAGTTTAGTGTAGTGTCTGGCACAATATCAGGGCTTCATACTTCTGTGTTGTGCTCTAACAGCTTAAGCTTCAGTGGAAATGTGTCTCACATACAGGCTTGCCCCTGTGATTCTAGCTACTCAGCAGGCCAAGATAGGAGGGTTGCAAGTTCAAGGTCAGCCTGGGCAACATAGCAAGAACCTGTCTTAAAATAAAAATAAGAAAAACAGTAGAAATGTAGCTAGCTCAGCACTCCTTGCTTCAACCCTCCATACCAGGGGAAAAAGGTATTACTGTGTATATTTCTAGTATTCTGGAGGCGGGAAGTCCAAGGTCAATGCCAGATCCCGTGTCTGGTTAGGGCCTCCTGCTCATCTTCCCATTGTGTCCCACATGTGTAGGGAGAAAGACCCCACGTCTTCATCTTGTCTCCTCTTCTCTTGCAAGGGCCCTCAGCATCATGGGCAGCACCACTTGTTCCAACCACAGCCCAAGGGCCACACCTCTTGATGTTTCTAGGACCAAAATTTGAACATCTGCCTTTTGGGAGACACAAGCATTGGACCATGGAATGTGGTCATGATAGTCCCCTGCCACAGTCAAGGCTACTGGCCACTGTATTCACAGAAAGCAGAGGCATCTGCTTTGGGGGCCCTCTGGACATTTTCAACATTGCTGGTAGGCATAGTTCCTTGGGAATTAGCTCTCTAGCAAGGCTTTGGGAGTCTGCTTAATGAGATAGAGGTCAGGAGGGAATGCAAAGCTGCCTCAAAGCCCAGCTGTGGGCTGCTCCTCTGGTGCTGGTGGAGGGAGTCAACCCCGTGGCCTTTAGTTTTCTGTCCTGTGAAGTGGGAAGGCTGCAGAGAGGGAGATAGGAAATGGGTGATGTAAGCTCTGGGAGAGGGAGCTCAAATCCTGCCGGGAGATGCCAGGCCCAGGGAATCTGCGTCCAGAAAAGCCAGCATCTAACACAACAGTTGGGTATGAAACCCAACCCTGCAAATTTTGGAGGGAGAACAACTAAAATCAATACCGAATACCTTGTGAGTGAAAGGTGATGGGACATCAAACTTTGTGAAAATTCTAAAAGTCATTAGCATATTACAGATCCTTTAAAATGTGATCTCACTCAGTTGACGGAGGGGAATTGCAAATCAAAGGCACTATTTATTGCAATGGGAATAAGGGACCTGCCAGATTATAAAAAAATTGAAGGAACCAGAAATTTGAAACATGAAAGATAGTAGCAGATAAACACCACAGAATTTTCTCCAAAATACTGGAACCCGACTTAGAACAGAAGTTGGTGAAGAATTATTTTATAACCCCATTTTCATTATAACATGTGTAAAATGCAAATCTTGATCATTATGTAAATTAGTTACTTGGTGTAATTTACTTAATTCAAAGCACTTAATGCAGCGTGGTATGTTTTTTTCCAGAGTGCCAGAGTAGACGTTTATTTTAAATTGTTTTTAATCTCGATCTTCCAGCCTGATTATTTAAAATGTTTTTCCCTTGTGTTTGTTTTTTAAATGGAAGGGAATAGAGTTTGAGAAATGGAGTGTGCTCTGGCCAGGCAGTGGCCTGCACTGCTTACCCTTGTGTTAGGGAATGCATGGGGGGTCTCTTGGGTACCCTGAGTCTGATTTGGCTGCCCCCCAAATGCGCCCACAGGAAATCATCCTGACCACCCTGCCCTCTTGTGCTTTACAGCTGGTCCTGAAACCTGCTGAGCAAAGTCTTCTGGATATTAGCGGCCCTAATTTGAGGCAGCCACTGCTCCCTTTCTGGAGAATTCTCAACGACAGACCTTCCGCTTCAGCTGCGTTACAGCTTTGAGGTTTCTGTTCTTGCAGAAGGGAGCAGCGACCTTGTTAGTCTCCTGTTGTGTGGTGGAGCCGTCTGTCTGTCTGGTTCTGTAGAACAAGGGAAATGACTTGCTTCCTTTAGGACTGTCTGGGGGCGTTTTCCTGTGCTGGGAAGGAGCTGCAGCACCCTGGGTCTGCTTGGCACCTCCCAGCTGAAATGTAAGGGGACAAGTGGGGCGCCTCTGTGTGGGGGATGAAGAGATGGGCTCAGACAGATGACTACCATCAGCCGCCTGGTCAGCTAGGTGGAGTTTGAGCCCTTGGCAGGGGAGCGAGTGAGGCTTAGCTCCCAGAGCTCTGAGACCCACGCTGCCATGCACGACGGGGGTTTATTTGTTTATTTCCATCTTGGTTGGGTAATAGTTGAGAGTGTACAGCTTGACATGTGGACACACACACACACACACACACACACACACACACTGTACAGTGGGCAGATGAAGCCATTTAACATGTGCATTAGCTCATTTATTAATACATTTAACATGTATTAGTTTTCGTGTTTGGAGACTGAAAATTTACTCTTCTTGCAATTTTCAAATATACAATGTGTTGTTATTAATCATAGGCATTATTTGTGTAATAAATCTCTGGAATGTATTCACCCCATCTAAACCTGAAAGTCTGCACCCCTCCACCAACATCTCCCTCATTTCCTGTCATCCCAGCGTTTGGTAACCACCATTGGATTCCCAGTTATTGTGCGTTCTGCTTTTCTACACTCCACATAGAAGTCGTGTGGGGTTTGTCTTTCTGTGCCTGACTTGCTTTACTTAATGTAATGTGTGCCCCACATTTCATTCTTTTTCTCGACTGAATAGTAAGTACTTTGTGGACATTCCAACATTGCTGGTAGGCATAGTTTCTCGGGAATTAGCTCACAGGGAGTCATCCATGTGAGGTGGATGATCCATGGTGGGGGGATCCTCCATCCACCCACCCATCCATCCATCCACCATCCATCCACCCACCCATCCATTGAACCAACCATCCATCCATCCATCCATCCATCCATCCATCCATCCATCCACCTATTTTTATTGCTCATTTTTGGTAGTAGGAATTGAAACTAAGCCTTCACACTGAGTTACATCACAGGCCTTTTCCTTTTTTTTAAAATTTTGAGACAGGTTTTCACTAAGTCACTAAATTGCCCAGTCTGGGTTGGAACTTGGAATCCTCCTGTTTCAGCCTTCCAGAGTGCTGGGGTTACAGGCTTCCAGCACTAAGCCTGACTCCATCCATCTGTTGGTGAGCATAGAAGTTGTGTCTGTATCTGAGCTACTGTGAATCATGGGACACTGAGCACCAGAGTTCTAATATAGCCTTATTCTCATTTAGGTATGCAAGACCAACAGGGGACAGCTGCCACTGTTTGTTATAGTCACAGATCCAAGAGGAGGGCAGCCCACACCACATCACACAGGGAAGCGGAAGGCCTGTCAGCAAGGGCCTTACCATGGTGTCCCTGGGAAAGTGGAGGACAGAGCGATAAGCAGCTTAGGATTGGGTGCCTTGAATAACAGTGTTGAGCATGGTGCTGTCCCTATGTGTTTGATTCCTGAGATGAGAGTGATTTGGGCAGGTGGACAGGGCCCATCTTGTGAGAAACTATAGAAAAGATGGGGTATGGGCTCAGCGTGGCTTGGTTTGCACATGGGGTGCTCTGGAGTCCCTGTCTCACATCAGGGAATTGCCCTCTGGGGTCAGAGAGGTGCCAGATGTGGGTCATGAGAACACAAAATGGAAGAGCTAGTGCGGGGTTAGGCTTTTGAGGGTGGGGGTGGGCGGTCACCCTGGAGGGTCCCCTGGGCCACCTTGCCTGTAGTCTGGGCAGCAGGCACTGTGACCTGTACTGGGGAGGCCTCCCTCCCAGAGTGGTAGCCTCTGCTGTGCACCTAAAGACAACTCCTGTCCAGGCACTGGGGAACCCCGTCACCCCACCGCAGGGAAGGGCTGGCTCCTGATACTCAGAGCAAGTCTCATGGGCTGCACCTGTGCTTCCCCCACCTCCCTTTGCTGAACTGGGCAGCCTGGCACCCTGCTTGACTTCTACAGTCACTTGCATCAGTGGATCGCAATACATTTATTTATTCATGCAGTGTGGTCTGCAGGCCAAGCCCGCCCCAGCGCATAGGAGCATAGGAACCTCCAGGAAAGGACAGAAGGGAGCCATGCCCGGCTTTGGCCCACCTTACCTAGAGCCTCATGAGCTCCTAGGGAAAGGTCCGGGAAATCTTAGCTTCAGACAGTGCTCAGGAAGTGTTTGAGGTGGGCAGGAAGGAGGAGAAGGAAGAGAAAGAAAGCATAAGTGAAGGAAAGGAAGGAGGAAGGGAGGGAAGAGTGCACATATAACTAGAAATTCACGGGCAGGTGAGGTACCACAAGGGTTGTGGAAGAGGGCAGAGGGACTCCTGGTAACAGGGGTGACAGCACGTGGGTCTTTGTCATCTCTTTTCTTGGAAATGTGGCTGCTTCCTCCCTTGGACCTGGCCTCCAGCACTCCCTTGACAGTGACAGCAGCATCTGGCTTGGGGGTGAGCAGGGAGGGGGCACAGGAGCCTGCACAGGATCTGAGGGAAGAACCAGCACGACAGGCAGGCTATATCTGGGAAGAGTTCACAAGTGTTTCTTTGGGGGCTCAGATAGGAAAGAAGTCTAAAAAAACCTGCAGAATCAAAGTTGTCTCTCAGCCTTTGGAAAATTCGCCAGTAATCTCCGAAGTCTTATGACTGC